>SHCU01000025.1:619985-640419 GCA_004307685.1 Ceratina australensis
TGATCACCCATCATTTGCACATCACTAGTCATGTATTTATGCTAGTGATACTGAGATCGCCTAACGAATTTATGCACATTTCAACGATTGAATTTTGTTTCCGTTTGCGTTTTGCAACGAAAACATTATGTTTTTTACATGAACTTCAATAAGATCGTGACATTTGATTTTCGTTCCGAGTTAATAAATGATTTCTATGCAATTTATTAGTCTCGGAAACGAATTTAGTGCATGGCGAACTTTGAACGAACCGTTTTTATTTGAACGATTCGTGTTTCGCTGTGCGCCATGCTAGTGCCCAACTTAAGAAATGTGATTTGTCAAAGAAGAACGAAGACGAAGATTACCGAGGATAAGAGAAACCAATTGGTAACGTATGGGATGGTAAACTAATTTGCAAGGGTACAGCACTGTTTTTATTCTATGGTGACACATCTTGTGCTGTACTTTTGATACATTTATATTTATCTTCGTGTACATGAGGTAACGGAAAAGAGTTACATTATCAATTTGGTTAGTGGTAAGAAACCAAATGGCTTTTTAACTCGATAATAACATAGAACTTTAATTGCATTTTATGTATAAACGTGACATATTAATTATTTAATTAGACTATATTACGTCTTACGTATCAATTTTGATGATATGTTGTTCCTGCGTTAAGGAAATTGCGCATTGATACAATTTTGTTTTAACAATATTTTTTTTTTGTGCAAACGTATTTATTGATTCTTTGATATGAATTGATAGACTTAATTGTAAGAAATTTCTTTACAGCTCCAGCATTTACCATCAATAACGAAAGTTTTATACTATTCTTTACTCACCTTTTCTCGTTTTTTATCTTTATTGCATTGTTAACATTTTTCAGGCTGAGGTAATCTTGAGCTGAATATTTGTGTTCGATTTTCTTTATAACATAAAGTTCTTATCTTTACTGTTCCATAAAAACTTCCATTTTGGAGTTTTTTACGGGCAGAAACAGAAGTAGAATTGATTTTACTTATATAAGGTTGATTTATTTCTTTATCTTAAATTAGTGCTTTATAATAATTCGTGAAACAGAAGAAGGGAAAATATTTGAACGATATCGATTTGATATCTTTCTGTTATAAGACAATAGAAGAACAAATTTTCTTCTGTCCATTTTGAATTCTACGAAAAGGTACATCAAGATACTGGAACGCAGGAGTGAGTATCGTGAAGGTGGTATGACAAATAATTATCTTATTCTGTTATTATGAATAGTTCTAACTGCAGTTAGAGTTATTATATAAAATGCATTGTTTTCACACACATACACACACAGGTACACATCATATATACATATGTATTTTGCACATTTTTGCTATATTTTTACTCATGTTTTTATGTGATGGTTATTGATTACTAAAATTTTAAATTGTTTACTGTGTTTTAAATCATAATTATACGTTTATATGTATTTATCTTTACAGGATTATTCGTACATAACATTTTTTTGTGTACCCCACATTATTGAACAGTATGTTACTAACAACTTTCATCGGCAATGATATTACGTTAGTCATTTTTATAAACTTACTAGATACTGTTGTAGCATATACTTTCATAGTGGTTCTTCTCTTCTTTTCAAATGTCGCGAATTTATGTTCGGAAGAATAGCTTTCCTTCCGAATATTCTCGAAGAAAATTTAGTGTACAGTGAGATGATTAATAAATGAACAAGATGTGCACGCGTCTTGTTAAACATGTGCTGCTACCACGTGCAACGACATTCAGTAAAAACTAAAACAGGGTAAGTATTTAATCTGGCGTGTTGTATCGTCACGCGAGATTGCCTTCAATTTTATATATTCAATATAATAGTACCATTTGAAAAAATGATTGCTTTACTGATTTGATTCATTGACCATTTTTCACTATAAATATATATACAGTTTTCTTAATCATCAGTTATATATAAAACTAAAGCAATCATTTTCACTTTGGTACATGTAATATTTATATAATACTTCAGCTGGAGATTTTTTGAATTTGCATATTTATTTCACTGTGTTATTTCTCGAGTTATAAATCAAACCTACTGTGTTCATCTCTCACAAAATTATTCACATGGTCTTCTTATAATAGCAGGATATAGTTTTACGATCGTTTAAGTTGTGTTCTTTTCTTTCTTTTACTATTGTTATATACATTCATGTTTCCCTTTTGTAAAAGTTGAAATTGTCAATCACAGAAATATTTATTTTATTACAAAAAAGTGATCATGGTAAAGAAGTATTTGTGAAATTTTGACGCCCTTCCACGCTCTGTACCTGTTCGGTATTTCTGCGGAATCTGCCATTCGTCGATGATAAGATTTATCATACGGTAATAAATTTCGGTAGAATAGAAAAAATCAAGAATCGAATGCATGTTCAATCTGAAACGCTATATTATAAGACGTCAAGTAATATGAGTTCACCTGATTGAGCTTTCATTCATTGTGGTTTTTTCTACCTATAGAAATTGATCGATCAATCAATAATTCAGGTATAAATTAGGAACAAGGTTACTTGTTGATTCTGATTATAATCGATAATTGCTGGTCATTGAATTCAAATCGCAGAATATAGATATAATCGAAGAGTGCGTTAAAACTTGCAATAAATTCAACGTCGATGATAATTTATTGAGAAGTTTGTACGTGATTCTTCGAAGCTTTGATGTTCAATATAACGAGAATCCCTTGTTGCGGGCATCGCAGAGGTATTTCAGTCATTTTGAACACTCATTGTGACATCTCTGTCAATTTAATTGATCGTGCCCTATTAAGACGCGATTAAATATTCGATGCAATATTCTTCGAGTAGGGTTCTGTCTGCGAGCATTGTACATGTACATGACAGCTTACGTTTTGATACTAGAAAATAACTGGACCGGATGAAGTACGTATTGACGTGTCGATACGTATTGCACAATCGCTGTTCCTCCGGTAATGTTTGCTGCGCAGCATGCATTGTCGGCGTAGCAACGTATTGGAAAAGTAATACGAATTGACAACTTTATTTATTATGACGATTAATGTACAGTTTGCACTAAATACATTGACGAGACTTGGTAATTAGGTTAGTGGGTAGAGGGTGCACGAGTGCTCGCGTGGGTTGTTGTGCGAGGATGATGGTGTTTCAGAAATCTGTTCTTGGCTATTGTTGCTCACGATGCAGTCGACGTTATCGTGTCCAGTACTCCTTGGATAGGCACCAGATATTCAGCTACGGTGCTAGTTGTCATCGTTCGCTGCACCTGGACCCGACACGGATACATCGGAAACGGCCATCAATCATCAATACATTTTGGTCCCAGGGGTTTCTTCCTATATATATAATGGATATCGGTTACTCGTTCTCTATTATCTATCACTTCCAAAAAAAGGAATAACTAGAGGAGAAACCATGACCTGTAACACGTGTCCTGCTTCGTAATTCACATGTTTTCATCGTGATCGGAAATGATAGAAAAGTTAATTACACCGTCTTGTCAAGCCTGCCTCGTGTATTCTGCTTTTTCTTTAAATTTTTGTGTTCATCAGTTATTGATTCTCGTGGGCTAAACAGAACTGTACATTGCTTTTTCTTTACTGCGGGCGTTTATGAATCTACTGTAGCGCACGAAGTGCAACAAATCCCTGTGTCAGATCTGATTTTTTTTTGTTTTTAAATACATCGAAAAAATCATTAGTTCTCATAAACATCCGCAGTCGGCCATAAGTATTTTAATACAGACAAATAAATTATTGATCGAAAGAGAAATCAGACATTTTTCTTCACGGTATCAAATAGTAATCTCGTTCCGACGATGCTAAACATGAATTGGGTTGATCGTAACGTATGCTTTCCAAAATTTTGCGAAAAAATTGTATTGTTACTGTAGAAAAGTATCTAAATTCTAAATTGTTACGTACATGATCATCAGAAAACAATCGGCGTATTAATTGTAAAATAATTCTATAAGCTAGCTACGATGAAGCATCGTTGTTAATAAATGGCAGTATGTTGCAAAAGTGTGTTAAAACGAAAAATATCTTCTGATTACCTGCTCTATGAAGAGGTTCGATATTCTTCACTCATTGTAAAAGATTCAGCTATATTTATGTAACTGTATTTCATAATCTTTATCGGGTTTTCATGAATTCTATTGGAAAATTATCGAGTTTCATATGATTAATGGAAGAATAACGTTGAAACGTACAAAGGCGTGATTCAGATGTTAGTATAGTTGTTGCTGTTCTCGATTCTCTATAAATTCTTCGGCTACGTAGGCGTTGAGTAAAATAATAGATATATGCAAATATGCGAGCGTGATATAGATTTGTATCCAATTTGAAGTTTAACTGGAGAGGTTTGATCAAATGACGAGGATCTAGGATTCTGCAAGGTTACATTCTTCAATTGCACGTATTCCAGCCTGTCGTCCAGTGGAGTGGAGCATAAGCAGAGAAATGCAATAAATTACTTTTAACAAAAATTGTTACATCTTTCTCATCATTGTCCATTCTTATCCTGTCCTGTAACTGTGAGCTTGCCGCGAGGCAACGTGGGAAGGAATATGTCCATGTCGAATTCTGAAGAACACTTCTAAGAACTATACAAATTAAATAAAAAGTATATCCTTCATATCGATTTAAATCGTGAGATGTTTCAATCCTAAGTTCATTCAAAATTCTTCATAGTTATCTAACGGTTCTATTATAATTAGATGGAATTTAATGAATGTCCTTGTGTGAACAATTTTGTGCAAACAAAAAATTTCTATCTAACGTACACTTGTATATAAAATGATTAGCTTCCTTACATGTAACTTTGTAAGTAAATAATCTAAATAACTTTACACACGAATTATTTTTTCTCTCTAAAATGTTACGTGCTAGTTACATAGAAGAAGCACGTAGTATCAACAAATGTAATTTCTGCCGGAATACAAATCAACTACTTGTGCAACGGACTTTGCATTACATCATTTTTCAAACTGCACCAGGTGGGTTTTCGTTCTACGAATCTTCGAGGGCAGTCTACTCTTGGAGTATTCCTCAAGTGCTCTACGATTTCCTTTTTAAATCAGAGGAACGATAATTAGCATGTAGTCAATGTGTGGCGATTAGACGAATATTCTACAAACAGGTACCTTGTTTAAGTAATTATTTTGCATATAGAATTGAGATCACTAAACTATCGAATAACTACAGAGAACATCACTAACTTGAGAAAAAATACAGACATATTAGAGACAAGATTAAAATCAATATAAATTCACTTTCGAAAACGAAATAGCTCTGTACTATTGTCTCCTAAGCGTTTTGCTCGCCAACTTTAATGAAAGCATTTTTGGGCACAGAATATATGTATGTTATATTTACTTAATAAAACACATCTTGCTGGAACATACGATGGTATCTGATAATTTGTAATGCATGCTGATTCATGGTTTGCCGAGAACTTGAGCTTCATAATCATTAATGTGATGCGGAAATTAATTAATGTCAGTCGCCACGAGACGAAATCGTCACGAGTGTCCCTAGCGAAAAAAAGAATCGATCAAAATTTGTTTTCGGTTTACAGTTCGTTTGTCATGGGCGTGTGTTGGGTGGAAATGATACAAGGAGGCATTTTTTACGTTGGGTTCAATTAATGATATATTACGGGTGTAAAAATGGAAACACTAATATAAAGCAATTCATTTTAGAGCAGCATGTAAATAACAAACGGCTTAACGTGAAGAAGACTGCGCATATTAAATATCGTTGCGACCACAACAATTTTCGTCAAGCGTCCTCTTATTCCAAAAATATATTTCGTATATCTGTCGAAAAAAAACTAATTTACCTTTCAAATATATTCAGTTTTTACCTTTAAAACTTGTTCTTTCATCGTAGTTCGTGATTGACTTCGCAGTGGACTTACGTGTAATTGGCATTTAAAAGTAATAGAGGATGAGACTTACTAAATACTGATCAAAATTTTCAAATTTCCCACATCACTGTTTCTGTACCTCTCTCAATTGCATTTACATTTTACTTCGCCACGAAGAAAGTACGATCATTTCTTGTTCGATGAAATTCGTGAGAAAGGCCTTTCGTTACGCGCAGTTTTCTTTGTAGAGCGAGCTTAAGCCTTGACCGTATACAATTGTCCACATGCTTAGCTCGAGCTTTCCTCTTCCCCGTCGTTGTCTGAAGACGAAATCTGCTTCGAAATACTATTGTTGTCTGTTTCACGCGCAACAGTTGTGGTAAGGGATTTGTTGTGAGGCTAAAATGAGAGATACTCGTACTGCGAGGGGAGGGCGAAAGAAAAAGGAGAGTGTATAAAAGAGAGCGTGAGAAGAGAAGAGAAAATGTAGAGACCGCGCAGGGTGAAAAATTCGTGCTTGATTGTCCCGAAGAATAAAGAAAGGAAACCGACCCATATGTAAAAAGCCTCCGTGTATGCTTACAGCGAGCCCCATGATGGAGGGTGTCTCTGCCAGCGAGCTGAGATTTCAGTGTGTCATGTGTGGACGTGGATATAGGTCACGATCGTCTCTGACACGACACTCCAGGTACGAGTGCGGAAGACTCGGGTCCAGATACACTTTTACGTGCACCCTCTGCGGAAAGTACTTCTGTCGACCGGATCACCTAAAGCAACACATCCTAAATATACACGGTGGATCGGTCACTAAATAGCTAGTTCTTATTTTATTCGTTACTGTTTTACAGACCCCTCTTTTATGTAATATTCGATACGACGTTTCTCTTTTTTTTTTTTTTTAATTTATTCGACCCGTTTGTTACATGAGTTCGCGTAAATATTTAGAGCTCGACTAAAGGATTATGTATGTTAACGCGGCGTATGCACGTAAGTATCCCATAGATTATTCTTTAATATCCTAGTTTTCCTTCCTTCGGGAATTCTATCTGTGCCCCTCGGGTTTAGTCACATATTTAGCGCATAACGTTGCGCGGTAGCTTCTTCGCGGTTACTACTACGATTTTGGGGTCTTGTCTGTCGCTATCCAAAGGAATGCCAAAGGAAACTTTTGTGATAGGATTTTCAATCGTATGTACAAAAAAGTCAATTCTTATCAGTAACGTAAAGAAACGTTTAGTCAAGCAAATTTTGCGCGTTAAATTACTGAGCGAGCTGGTGATTCTCGTTCCGCGTGGAACAACTGTAAATTCGTGTGATACTACTGAACACGTGAAATCGGGAAGTATAATTATAATTACGTGTAAGAAAGTCGCGTCGATCCATTTCGGGTTGACGTTGACGTCACTCTATTGTATTTGAAATGAATCTCTTGGGATCGCGAGAGCGATCACGCATAGAATCACAACGAATTAGGCGCGCGGGTACTGCATCAGCAATCTAGTTCCTAATTTACGTAACTGCATAGTTCTAACGAATACGGACGCGTACAACGTTGCGATTGTACAGGAGAAAAATTGATCGTTAGTCGTAACAAGAAATATTGTCTAGGTAAATCAATTTATAAAACAAGTTGTCACATGCGCGCAAGAATATTTCGAACTGCCAAATAATTTGATTACGAATGCCAAATAAATAATATTCCTATCTTTCGTTTTAGATTAATAGAGTAATATATATGTACAGTAAGTTATATTGTAGCGATACAAGAAACACATGAGATTGCGTATATATATATATATATATATATATATATATATATATATATACATATGTGGGTGCACATACTGGGTCCATTTTAGAATATGTGTCGCAATCGTTAAGTAAGAATCGATTTATGCGTCGCGTGATAAGTTAATTGGACGATACAAGTGATGAAGCGATTGTTAATTTTTACACGGCCGACAATAATGTACTGCGAGACGTACGATTATTTTTTTAACAAGGCATACATATGAAACTCTGGCTACGCGTTCAAGGGGATCAGATTTTTATCTCATTAAATTATTGGGGTATATACAGTGAGCTGAATATGTTACATTTGCGAAGTGTTATTTCCTTAGTTGCGCCGTGGCCTGGACAAAGAAAGGTATTTTTCGTGGTGTATTAAGTTGTTCAATGAATTTTAAATATCGACTTATATAGCGAGATGGGAGAGTTAAAGATATTTAGATATATATCGTTATCGTTATTGTTGAATCGTCGATTGCTCTTCGGACTTTAAAAATTGTTATGGAATATAAATAAAATTAAGTCTTGCAAAAAATAGAATATTTTTCTTTGCAATTAAAATTCGTGCATGCATCGAATCTCTTGTGATACTGACATGCTACGATACGGAGATACGATGCTACGATAAGTCATTATAAAGTTATAAAAACATAAGCTATTTATCATCGTTTTAGCCGTTCTGATTTCATAATTTATTTTTTAATGTAATAACTATCCTTTTGGTTTTTCAACTGTCCTATAATAGACGTTCCATGAAATGAACAAAGCAAAATGCAAAATTGTATGTTATATTGTGTTAATATTAATAAAAAACAATAATTTATGAATATATAGAGAATTATTGCTTATTTATTAAATCAGCGGGCTTGAATCTAGCAACTAATTAAATTTATTTCTTACAGAAACAGAAGCTGTACATGAAGAGATTCGTCACAAGATTTTAATGTAGAAGAATATCGGTACAACTCTGCAACTAGCCGTATTCGTTTGAAGGGATATCTTGATTAAAAGATTCTCCTTTTTCGATCAGCAAAAACTGAACGGTACGGATTCGAGAAGTCATGTTCAAACTGTACGCAAGACTGCAAGAACACGTGGAAGATAACACCGTATAGGCAAAAGAATTAGGTTCTTTTATTGTAAATTGATACCAATATTAAACTTTTTCTATTATTTTCCATTTCATTTGTTGTTTATTATATTTTCTTAATTTCTCGTTTTATTACAATGATTCGCTACAACATATTGCTCTTTTCCGTGTTCTTATCTGTCCTTTTCCCTACTTTTATTTCGTGCTCCAGAACTCTCGACATTCTTGACAAAGATCGCGAATTTTTAACGTGCATATTTCTATTATTAAATTATTTATGTTTACAACCGGTTCAGTGATTATTTGCAATTTTCGGATGAACAAAACAAATTTAAAGAATAAAGTTACATGAGATATGAAATTTCGAAGATTTATTTTTAATTGGCAGGATGAGAGTTTTTGACTGAATGTTATTTTGAATGTTTTTTATATTTAATATCTTTACCGTGTACGTACATGCATGCATATTTTACGTTTTTAACACGCATGATGTCATGAGACATCAGAGGAGGGATGTAGTTAACGCGGATGTATTGTAGAAATATTAATTGTTGACGTTACTATATATATAAACTATAAAATATATTATAAAGCAGTTGAAAAAATTTAATTGAATGTATCATGTTACGAAGTACACTGATGGCACTTAAATTATAAATCTTCGTTTTATTAATTTTGTTCTAGGGACAGGAAAGCGTAAGAAGCAGGTGCAATGGGAAGATAGGGGGGATAGTAACCCTTGGCTGACTCCGGAGACGCCCATTGAAGTACGTAAACGAGGAACAAAGGAACGTAAACAAGTAAACACAAGTACACAAGTAAACACAAATACACAAGTAAACACAAGTATACAAGTAAACACAAGGTCACAAGTAAACACAAGGAAATCAATGCGAGATCGTGAGCCGCTCGTAAGACGCGGGGTACGGCTATACCAGTGCGATTCTTGCGGATCTGAGTTCTACAATCCTAAAACGCTGAAATCGCACAAAGCGAACGATTGTGGAAAAGTCCACTGTTGTGCAAATTGTCACAAACACTTTGGCTACCTTGCTAGTTACTGCCGTCATAAGAAGCGGTGTCTACAGAAAGAAGAAGAAAAGTATACACCGGTATCAGAAGAGGAAAATACGTCTGAAATTAATATAGATGATGGCGATAGCGAGTAATAATGTGTAATATCATATTATTGAATTAATAATAGTCTTGTTTATGTTACGCGCTATAGGACTTTGTAAATGAGTTAAAAATCGATACTTAATTTCGATTTATAAAAGAAGCTGTAATTTTGTATTTTTCCATTTTAATATCTAACAAAAGAAATTTTCAGAAAAAAGATTTTCAAAAATAAAATACCTCAAACCAAAATACCACTAAGGAAGTAGTATTTCGATGGTACGTATTTGATATGTTCCTAAGTCTTAATTATAAAATCATTGTAAACCATTATCAAGGTAAATCATTGTAAACTAAGTGTGAAAATGATCCATTATCAAATCATTATTAGTTAGTTAGGTTCACGTTGTGTCATTTCACAATAATTAACTCTACTGTTTACATGACTTAAGTTAATTTTAATTATTACTATTTTTGATATTATGAATTTAGAAATAAAGAAACACATGTCGGTAAACCTTTTTTGATTCCTATCTTTCCCCTGCCAGTTTATTAGCATTTTTACGGTGCGTGTGCTGAGTAGTTATTGCATCAAATTATTTTACAATTAGCTTTTTAATTGTGAAGCCGATGATATCTCTGATAGTCAAGGGGATGAATTCACAAATATGTTTGAACGTTCATCATAAAAAACTTTTATGGATCATACGTATTATGTAACAGTTTGTTACCTAGGACTGATTGTATAAATGCAAACATTGTAAAAAGATCTTCAGTCTATTTATTGTATTGTAAATGGGATTTTAAAAAATACTAGACGGTATAACCTTTGTGATATATTGCATCTGTAAAAGGTATCTATTATGGTAACCATTCATGAAATTTCCTGATTATATTAGACGAAGTTACAAGTTCTGAGCGTTTTTTCGCTTTATTTCGACGACGAAATTAACATAGTATTTTGCAAATGGTTCCAAACGGTTTTCCAGCTAATCTTCAGTTCTTGGGCAATGGAATAAGTGCTCACACGTCGGTCCGACTCGACGATTTTCATGATTTTTTCGACATTTTCGACGATTGGTCTATCATATTGCCAGAACGGAATCGTTGGAACCACCGCTTTACTGTTGCATTCGATACTATATTGAGTCCATAAACAGCACAAATTTTTTTGGCCGCCTGCTTCTCTTTTTCAACTTGATCGTAGTGGTGCTGAAGAATGCATCGAATTTTCTCTTTTTTTTTACCTCCATTTTAGAACGCTTTAACACACAACTGGCTTCATAAAACTCAAGACGGACAATGAACTTTTGTTGATGCGCGATGTCACCTTGAAATCGCCGTAAAGAATGATCCGATGGGATGCATACAACGTGAGATACAGCTTACTAAAGGCATCTAGCGAAAAATGCTCAGAACTTTTTACTTCACCGAATATATGCATCGAAAACGTGTTAATTTTAAAAAGAACAGTATCGACGATGACAATCATAGACAGTACTGTCTAAGAATTGTTTATTCGAAGGAATGTATTCGGATAGATTGAAAAGAATGAGATACAACTGATTGAACATTAATAATGTTGCAGAACTTTTCATGGACTCGATTCGTGGGGATGATTCTAAGAGAGAATATAATTGCAAATACTGCGGCAAGGGTTTCACTCTTTCCGGTCACTTGAGGAGCCATCAGAAGACATTCTGCTATTGGAATCCTAGGTCGAAATGTCACCAGTTACAAAAGTGCCGGCCGTTTCCCTGCAGCCAGTGCGGCGCCTGTTACTCGAAACAGTCGCATCTAATTTTTCATATCAGGCACGATTGTGGTAGAATGCAAAAATGTCCAGTTTGCGGGAAGACTTTTCTTCATAGTAGTAGCTTACGAAAGCATCGTCAACGAGCTCCTTGTAATTTCCATACGCGCTAATCAATGTACAGGGCAAAAGTAATGCTAACAAATGTTCTGTCACATTCCTCCTTTGACGAATCATTTCGCGATTAGTTTTCCTTTAAGGATCCTTGTTCGAATGGAGTTAAGCGATTCAACACGGTTGAGAAATGTGGTTGGTGCAATAAAATGTTAAATAACATGTACATTAACTCTCGATACATTGAATACTTCGATTGAGCGCTATTTTAGATTTTAACTGAGTATCTGCTTCGATGTTTTCAGACTTCTTCTAAGATCGATTAGAATGAATCGGAATTATTATAGTTGAAGTAATATTACATATGTACTGTCTGAGGGTTTGAAAAAAGAGATTTCGTGTTGTTCTTCACATATAATATATTGCGAATGAAATTTAAATGTAGAAGCGATCGGCGATTGCAGTTTTTATTAAAATACTCCATATATCCGTATATAGATATTAGAGCCGTGCCAGCGGCATCGAAATTGTAAGAAGTCTGTTCCTTTCTTCTCCCCCTTTTTTTATTTTAATGTCTATCATCTGTGGAAGTTTTAAATAATTTTTGACGATTTCTCTCATTTTCATCATTATTCGATTTCCTGTTTCTTATACCCACGTTGTTTTCAATTCCTTGAACCAAAGGTATTTTATTATGTTACAGTGGCATTGATATAAACATAAAATAAACCGATACTAAATCTTTATTATAATTGTTAAATATCTCGTAGTTCTTTTTATATCATTATCCTAAAGTGACTTTGGTGTTACGCTCTCGATATCTTCAGGAACTAAGAAGAGAAAATCGCACGATTAAACCTTCAAAGCGAAGAAAATGTTTAATATTGTTTTACAGCTTGATACTATTTCAATAAACTACTTCCATCATTATGTACGTAATTGAATTGATTTCAACCTTTTTACAAGTTCCACTATCACTCGACTGTCCAGTTAAAACTAATTATCACTGTGCTTTGACCGAGTAAAACTTTTATCACCGTTACCTCGCGAACCCGAGAGGTACTCGTGAATCGATAGTTGTAAACATGAAATGTTAGGGCGCATAACATAGTATCAATTTTAAAAAATAAACATATTCTGTCTTTCTCCTTTTCATCTGCCTCTACTTTTTTTATCCAGCAAGACGCGCCCATTTTATTTCGCTACAGGTGGAAACAAGAGTAACGAAGCGTAGGACTTGTTTGTTCGATTAGAAACGAAATGTGTAGTTGAAAGAATTTACGCGCGCTTTCACGCGTGCACAAGCTTAGATAATCGAAGCATGGGTGAAAATTTATTTATCTGCAATGTGTCGTCAGCTCGTTTGCCCCAGTTCTCATTAACCGGCAACAAAAATTCGATTGTTTTTTTCTAGATCCGGTATACGGGCGGTTGCACTCGTCGTATGTTCGGGGCGATATGCTGCCGGCCGAAACTTATCAGCCTGACAGAAATTCGGAGAAGATCTCCCAAAAGGATGAATCTTTTCTCTACATAGCCGAGCCGATACCTTCTGTTCCCAGGAATCATTGGCCCGACAGTTACACCATGCAAAATTCCGTGCCGAAAAAAAAGTTTTATTGCCCGCGATGTAACAGCGGTTACACCAGGCTCTCTGACATGAAAACCCATTGCCACTTTCAGTGCGGCAAAGAGCCGCGGTATCAGTGCCCTTACTGCACCAAGAGGGCGAAATTCTCCTCGAACATGTACGTTCACGTGCGACGAATGCACAAAGACGAGAAGTTACAGATCATCGACTTGTATAAGCAGCTGTCTAGAGTTCGTTATTAATACCGGGGACGATTACAATTGGTGAGGAGCATCATCAGGAAGACAACATCTCCGCTCTGTTCACACATATCTCGACATCTCTACATATAACAGATGATTGTTAGATGCCCATTCATAATACAGCTGTTAAAGCATTATTTTATTTGAGAAATTATTTGTCGATACTCTTGTCGATAATAACGATAGAGGAGAATGAAATCAACTAAATAATTTTTATAATTATTGTTTAAACGGTATGAGAACCGCCTTCGAAAATACGATCTGTCTTGTTCGACGTTTATTATTGTTCTACTGTGAATAAAGCAATTTTCGAATGTATCCGCCATATCCCAACTGGCCAGTTCACTTGTTTTTGTTCGAATTTCTTCTTCATTTTTTTGATTCTTTACCTTCGAATGGCTCGATAAATATTGTATCAATCGTTATGGTTACTGATATATCTGTTCTCTTGTTGGTCTATACGCGACACCCTCGGTATCATTTGTTAGGTCACGGGAATGAATTCTTGGATGTTATGATAGAATACATTAACTGTACACGGGCTTCATTTTGAGCGAATTATCAAACGTGTTTTTTGTCCTTCTAATTCTCTTTAAACAGCAAAACGCTTTTCACGCATTCGTCGATTGTTCAGTTTTAACTGACCGGTTACTGAATTTTTCCAGGGTTCGATGTATATTCTACGCCAAAAATATTATTGAATACGGCGCATCACGGCAGAATAGACACCGGTTCGCTGCAGAACGCTACAAGATACCCTTGCAACAAATGCTCGAGCAGTTTCGGCCAGAAACGAAGCCTTTTGACGCACCTAAGATACGAGTGTGGGTTGCCGCCGCGGTTCAAGTGCCCCTATTGCGATCTAGTGTCCAAGAAAACTTCTAACGTGCAGAAGCACATACGTCGGAAACACTTAGGCAATGTGGTTTACGTTCAGGACATTTATACGATGCCCACAAACTTGGCCATTTGAGCGGACAGCCGCTTGAAGCCTCGAGGAGTTCTTTAATTCTCGTTGACGTTTCCTGTCGATGTGAATCACGATATAAGGATTCTCTATCGTTTTCAGGTTCCATCGTTATCTCATAGTACAAGTGTAACAGCACGTATACTGATTGCAAAAAACTATATTTTATTTTTAGACGTATATTTATTTTTACCACCCTTGAGTCGACGACAACTATATTTATTTTTATTCCCCCTGGAACATCGAAATGTAATAAGATCAGCGTGTCTTCGGACGGACTTGTTCATAGCATGCGATTTTTGACTAATATAAGTTGTAAGTAAATGTATAAGGAAACGAGTTAAGACGAAGAGAAACTTTAATGTATCGTCCATGTGGTCGACGTGCGTACCTTTCGCAAAATAAAGAGACTGTTTCAACATTGAAAGAACTTATTCGTTTTCTGGTTTTTAATTGTTATCTTTACTATCAGTGGTGGATCCATGGGGAATAGGGACAATCGCCTCGTTCTATAATAAGAAAATATAATTTTTACATATATCCACTTAATATATCATAAATTTATATTTGTTGAGTTGTTCATGATTTGTGTGCTTAATGTCCTCTGCATGATTACTAGAGTGTACACATAATCATGACGAGTTTAAATATTTAAGCGGTAGTATCAATTAGAGGTATTGTAATGTAAAATATAAGAAATCTTCAAGACTTAGAGAAATGTTCATATGTATTTATGTACTTTCACAATCTGTGATATTTTTATGTACTTTCTTCTTACTCATTAAAATGTCTCTCCCAGAAGTCTCCTGGATCCGCCACTGTTTACTGTTTAAACGTTACCTAAGAGGCTGCTATTTCTGATATCTATCTTTCTGATCGTTAGGGCCTAGTTGTAAGCCAGGTAATTCCGTAATGCGTTCTCTTGTTTGCAGACTGCAGATTTTCCTTCGAATTTTCGCTGGGTACGCGAAATTTCACAACGTCGACGTTCTGCGCGTCGGAACGCGATAACAATGTCAGCTACCCCTGTCCCACTTGTAGCAGCGTCTTCAATCGCAAGCACAATCTGCAAAGGCATCTTAAGTACGAGTGTGGCCAATCGCCGAGATTCAATTGCCCTTATTGCCCTTACCGCTCGAAGAAAACTTCCAACGTTCGCGCGCATATTCGATCCATACATTTGGGTAACGACGTTTACGTAATTGACATTCAAACGGGCGCTCTTGCGTAAATTAATTTGATTTCGAAGATTAGTCTTCTTCTAATATCTAATTTTTAAATGAATTTTGTGATGAGAATTTTAATTTTTACATGGGTCAAATTCAACATGTATGTAAATAAAATAAAGTTTCCTTTTTATATCGCACACCGAGGTAAGAAAAGTAAAGCGGATGTGTTTTAGATAACGTACATTTCTTTTCATACATCTTTTATCATTTCCAATACCAAGTCTTCAAATATTCCTTCCTCAGCGTCCTGAAAAAACCTGATTCCGATTCGAGAGTTTTATTAATGGAAATGCGATCGCTGTTCGAGCTCGAGCGCTGACGAGTTCCAAACATTTTCTTGCAGATCTGGAACATCTGGGTGGTTTCAAGATACCAGGAACCGCGATACCGTTGCGGACGGAATTTCAGGACCCGAGAGAGGACCGTTTCGCTTGCCCGAGATGCACCAGCAGTTTCAACCGGAAGAACAATTTGTATTCCCATTTAAAGTTTGAGTGCGGTCAGCTACCGAGGTTCGGTTGCCCTTACTGCGACTACACGTCGAAAAAGTCGTCTAATATTCGCGCGCACGTACGCAGGAAGCACCATGGAAATGCAGTGAACGTGATCGATTTATCGCGCAACCTGTTCCGCACAGATAATATCAAGTCTGGATAAATCGATTAACCCATTTAAGCTGTTACATGTACATAGTAATTGACGCGAAGCATTGTTACTTCTTAACTGCGTACCAATAACTACACTTCTTCGAAAATCATGCAACATGATTTGTGACAGTATTCTCGTGCTAGGTATTTTTTTTATTCAATTCTATTAAATACTCCATTCGACATCTATACTTTCGTTGACTAATAAATAATTGAATCACGACCACTGGAGCAACGATCTCTTTTTATTTCATCCTTCTCGTCATGGAAGAATCGGAATCCCGAAGAACCTTGCGGCATGCGTTGAAGATTTTGGTTCTTTCGATGGAATTTAGAGTTTTACCTGCGGGTGAACGAGTGTAACATTTACCTGTCTGTTTCTTTTTTTTTTGTTTTTTCATCATCGAAGAATCGTAACTTAAATGGTGTTCGGGATAGATCGACGAGCGAAGAAGGTTTGACATCAACCCTCGTTCTTATGCCCCACTAGTGCCTCTCTCTCTGTGTACGCAGGAATTATCAAACAGTACGAACAACTCTGACAGTCGCATCGTGTTCTTGTTTCTGTTCCAGGCTTCACTTATTACGTATACACCAGAAGCGAATCGATGCACTCGCAGAAGTTCATCCTTCCTCATGCGCAATCAGACATGCCGGTCGTACAGTCCTCGGATACGTCGGGAATGCTCCTACGGAAATTCCCGTGCACGAAGTGCAGCAGCGTGTTCAGTAGAAAAGGCGGGCTGAGCTATCATCAGAAGTACGAGTGCGGCCAGAAGCCTCGGTTCACTTGTCCTTACTGTACTTACCGCGCGAAACACATCTCAAACGCTCGCAGACACGTTCGAAAGCGTCATCCGGGAAGGGATGTCTACACCGTGGATCTTTGTCAGTTACAGCAGCATTCCGCTTGAAATCGTACCCGCTGGAAGGTGGGTACGTTCTTCATTGGGGAAAAAAAATACAGTATTTGGATACGCAGCGTGCTCTCCCTGCCTATGCTCTGTCCTCGCCCGTCGTCTGAAGACTCAACGTTCCGTTTATCGTCGTCTCGAAGAACGGTACATTTCTGCTATTAATGCATACAATTTTAAATATCGTGAATCTCAATTTTTTCGAACTCTGTATGTGTGATAACATTAATTGAATCTTCTTGTCAAATATATTGAACGTCGGGACGACTCTTCGACTCGACTGGGTCTCTATGCAAGATATGCACGACACCCCTTTTTCCTCTTTCCGCAGCATCTGGTTATCGTTAACAATGCTTAGAAAGTATGCTTCCTGTTAGCGACGCGAACTTATACGATGAGCGAATTGCTAATTAACATACGTGTATATCGAGTATTTAAATTCGCATCGAAGATTTTTTAACGTGCACGTATTCATTCACGTTCCGAAACTAAGATCTCTAGTGGGAACGTGCGCGTTTAAAGGGGATCGAGATGTTTGACAAGATCTCGTGTCGTTTCTGTTTCAGACTGTTTCGTATCACGTATCTCGAACAGCATGTCGGCGATCGGAAAGAGGCGTGGAAGTAATCCGAAACTGAGCCCGTGCGCTGAGAAGCAGAAGTACCCGTGTCCAACGTGCCCCAGCGTCTTCAGTCACAAGAACAACCTGTACTATCATTCCAAATTTGAGTGCGGTCAGTTGCCACGATTCAACTGTCCCTATTGCGTTTATAGGACGAAGCACGTATCGAACGTACGTGCTCACGTGCGTAGAAAGCACCCTGGTAACAGCGTTTACGCCATCGACGTGTGTAAAGCATTCGAAGGCTGAAAAGAGCGGCGATTGAAAATGTAGATAATTAATAAATGACGAATCGCATTCGTCTTGCTGTATTGGCATTTTTCTCGTTTTCTTTTCATATTACATTTATGCATTAAATGAAGACGATTGTAAGAGAATTTTGTCACTGTGATGTTCTTCTTGTATATACAATTTTTTTGTTAATAAATCTGATCAATAAGCAATCCTTACTGACTTACATGCACGAAGTGCTGATGATCCATGCATCTGGAAAACAGCCAAATGGAGTGCGCACTCTGATCTCTATACGAACTGTGCGCTAGCCAAATTAAATGTAAGCTGAAGTGTCGAATAAGTGTGATTGATAAAACAAACGTCATAAACAGTAAATGAAGTCATTATACGGACATAAAATCGCGGTAGTTACATGTAGTTTTAATTTCACGCATATTTACCTTCTGCCAATGAATATTACTCATCGTTATTCAGGATGCTTTCCTTCTATATTTTTGTGCTTGGAAAATGAGCTAATGTTCTCGAATCTGTCTCTGCCTCTGTTTCTCCTCCATTCTGTCAATATTTCTCCCTTGCCTAGACGAAATTGAAACTAGTTACCTGCATATACTGTAATTCCACTTATACAGGTGATGTGTAGGAGAACGTACGAATGGATGTACGTTCTTGTTCGGCGATCGAAAAATAAAAATAAAAAGCATCGCATATCGATATCTCCGCGAGTGATGTGGAATCTTTTTTGTTCGCAGGTGTGCGCCCGCTATTGCGGCTGTCTTACCATCACGAGCATCGTTACGGCTACGATCACGTTCGAACCGAGACTTATTCTTGTCACAAGTGCGGCAACGTTTTCACGCGTAGAAATAATCTGTACAATCACCTGAAGTTTCAGTGTGGCCAGTTACCAGGATTTAATTGCCCGTATTGCCAGTATCGCACGAGGCATTCGTCGAACGTCAGGTCTCACGTGCGCAGGATGCATCCGGGCCAAAAGGTTTTCGTCCTCGACGTGCGCACGATGCAACAGTTTCATCATGCGCCGCAATAAATCTCCTGTACAAACTATAATAGCTGTATAAAATAAATCGGATAGATTAAGACTCTGTTCACTCGAACATTTTTTTATTCCACAGCATCTTTAAATTAGCATTTGACAGTTTGCGTGCAGTTGCTTTCGAACTTTCGAATCATTTGATTTCTGCAATTCTTTTTACGTACCCTTCCCGGTCCTGTTGGCCTCCTTTAGTGGTTATTTATTGAATGTTACTCTATAGCAAGATTCGCAGTAAAGCTGTCTCTGATAGATAAATTCGAATTTCGTGTTGTAAATTCGCACGAGATTTTTTGTTGGTGTTTTGTACAAAGTCTGCGATCTGATTTCTTTACGCGCGATGGGGGGTTGAGTCCAACCCGAGGATGTTAGAAAGCGTTCAATGATGCACTTAAATTAGCAATCAGCAAAGAACCGTTTCGTTCCAGATACGACAGCCCCGATCACCACCGTGTTCGGGTTCAACATCGGTATCGGAAACGATGTCCAAAAGTTAACTACCGGGAAAGCCCCGTCCCAAAGGTCGAACCCTTCCAACATGCATTTCAAACACACGGCGAAGAAGTATCCCTGTCAAAACTGCGCCCGCACCTTCAACCTCAAAGACTCGTTGACCCGGCACATGAACTACGGGTGCCGTCAGGAACCCCGGTTCAAATGTCCCCACTGCGAGTACCGATGCAAGAAATCCACGAACGTTTACGGACACGTGAGGCGCCGGCATAAGGATTGTCAGGTGTACGCGATCGAAATGATTAAGACTGATCAGCACTCGATTCTCAATGCCGCGCGTTGGCCGAAGGGCTCAGAAGGTGTGCAGGCAGAGAACGTGCAAATGAAATAAGTTTAGCGGATATCTGTGTTGAAGTAACGGAAGCATTCTTCGCAAATTAATTTTAATGAAACGATGTTTATAGCGAGTAGTTTCTGAGCCCTTCCCGTGCGAATTGGCGTTGCCCTTCTCTTCAGCTATCTACGACGTCGACAAATTGTACACGCACGTCCGTGTATTGCCGTAAATAAAAAAAAAGGAGAAAAAGATCGATCGATTCAACAATCGGCGCTCGTCGCGTTTATTTAATACCTGTTGCCATTTCCATTCCTACGAGATTTTAATTACTCATTTCATTTAACTTTTTCCCTTATAAGGACGATTCAATGAAAGCTCGTTTCTCTAAACGATATTCTTTATGTTCAGTGGTTAAT
>SHCU01000025.1:640964-662535 GCA_004307685.1 Ceratina australensis
ATCCACGAACGTTTACGGACACGTGAGGCGCCGGCATAAGGATTGTCAGGTGTACGCGATCGAAATGATTAAGACTGATCAGCACTCGATTCTCAATGCCGCGCGTTGGCCGAAGGGCTCAGAAGGTGTGCAGGCAGAGAACGTGCAAATGAAATAAGTTTAGCGGATATCTGTGTTGAAGTAACGGAAGCATTCTTCGCAAATTAATTTTAATGAAACGATGTTTATAGCGAGTAGTTTCTGAGCCCTTCCCGTGCGAATTGGCGTTGCCCTTCTCTTCAGCTATCTACGACGTCGACAAATTGTACACGCACGTCCGTGTATTGCCGTAAATAAAAAAAAAGGAGAAAAAGATCGATCGATTCAACAATCGGCGCTCGTCGCGTTTATTTAATACCTGTTGCCATTTCCATTCCTACGAGATTTTAATTACTCATTTCATTTAACTTTTTCCCTTATAAGGACGATTCAATGAAAGCTCGTTTCTCTAAACGATATTCTTTATGTTCAGTGGTTAATCTTTTTTTTGCAGGCTACGTCTCGTGTTTGGTTTACACACCTCGGGATAGGTTCGAATCATCCGCACAACGATCATCCTCCGCCATTAAGTTTTACTGCCCGAACGCTTGCGGAAGCTCGTTCACGCAACGCGGGTCTTTATCCAGGCATCTGCGATACGAATGCCGACAAAGTCCACGTTTCAAATGTCCGATTTGCGACTTTCGTTCGAAATATACGTCGGTCGTTTACAGGCACGTGCGTAAAAAACATCGAGGGAGCGACGTACAATGCATCGACATCGGTCAAAACTCGGATTTGTAACATACGATCGCCATTATTTTTTATTTTACACATAGCTATTCTGTTCTTGTATATCCGAAAAAAGAGTGTCTGTCAATAAATGCATCACGGAGAACAGGTGTTCTTATCGCATGCCGCACAACCACTTTCCTATTTCGCATCCAATAACTCAGAGCGTTAAGCGTTCACTAGCGATTATCTTCTATGTGCTACTGGTGTAACATTTTTTCCGCCGATTGTTATTTGTACACGTAATCTGTCTAGTGTCCAGAGATCAGTGAAAGAAATCAAAGTGTACATATTATGATATATTACTCACTCTCCAAAGTACTGACAAGAAAAATCTACTATTTGCTCACAGCATTGCATGCACGGAGCTTTATTACCGTTACAAACAAACAAAATTTCTTATAAATAATTAATTTTATTTTTTTCATCTTGACTTCTGTCATAAATGTCATTTATGATGTTACGTGTTGCAAATTGTCTACTGTTCGATCGAAAGAATATTCTTCGATCACATGGAGATAATCGTAAGCATAGCTTTCATTTTTGTACGACCATTCGATCTGATTACAAACCGAGCGCAGATAATACCACAAGAGTTTCTTCGTTTTGTTTTCAGATCCACTATATTACACGAATGGTTACTACAGGCAGCAACGTGCAGAGCAGAACGTTTCAGACAAGAAGTATCCCTGCCCTAATTGTTCCAGCGTTTTCAAGTGGAAGTATACATTGAATAGACATTTGTATTATGAGTGCGGCCAAGAACCGCGGTTCAAGTGTCCCTACTGTGATTATCGCGGCAAATGGAAGGGAAATGTGTGCCGACACATCAGAACCGTTCACCAAAACCAGACTATCTAAGTTTTAAAAGTGTATGCGACATTAATATTGACGAGCGGGAATGTGCATGATTTCTAATCTTTACTGAATAAGAACAAAAAATTGACGAGCAAAGAAATAAGATGTCAATTTCAATTTTTAAAAAAATTTTTATTTGTTATTTTTTCTGTATACTTTTACATGTATTATGTGTTACATATGTTTAATTAAAATGACGCACTGTGGTGAACGATAGGATGTATCTTATAATTTAAAAATTATTTTTAATTTAAAAATTCCACTTCTCGTTTCGTTCTTAGGTCCCGAGCGCGTGGTTCGCATGAGAAGAAGATTCAGAAGTTACGATGATTACAGAAACTTAAAAAGCTTTCTTGTTTTGTCCGAATTGTGAATCTACCTTCGAACGAAGTTGAACAGGCATATGAAATATGACTGCAATAGGCAAGAACCACGATTTCAGTGTCCCTATTGCCTACGGAGAGGTAGGCGCGAGTGGAACATAGATCGCCGCATTAGAAAACAACTCCTTTGGAAATTACAGCGAAATATCGAAATGTCTCGATAAGACGATCGTGTGAAAATCTTTGACAAAATGAGTTCGTTTTTATTATTACTATATGACACTGAATCTAAGCATTCTTGTGAACTAAAAGATCCGAGATGATAATAAAATTCGTTGTCAATACCATATATGCTTTTTCTTCTTCTGTTGCGTTTATTAACATTATTCTAATTACGACTACTACTAATGTTCTGTGAGGTAAATCGCGGAACGTGCATTAATAGTAGTTACTCATCTATTTCTTCAGGCCAGTAGTTCTGTAAATATTTTTTTTAAGACATCGAACAAATATTTTGTTCATCCAATATTCAAATCGAAATCTATAAGTCAGGCGACGTAGCGATGAGGGGGAATAATTCGCTGCATCACGATACTCTCTGCTTGTGCTTTCAGGTCTGATGTTCTTCCCGGATCCGAGAATGGAAGTACAACAGTATTATCATCTATCAGAAAGGCAAAGTGGATCACGAAAAAGAAGGAACCGAGTAGAGGGTAACGTTAGGTTAGTCTCTCATTCAGAGTTTCAGAGAGTTCGAACAAATTTCCCCCCAAAAGTATTCACTTTTTTTAATTTAATTTATTCAACGAAATTCGTATGACAATTGATTTGAACTTAGATATCTGCACCAGCCTCGCGTTTACTTATCAGAATCTTTTCTTTGAGCGGTTTAATCAAGTTACGTAATCCATTTGATCAGGTATAACTGTCCACAATGCCAGAAGAGCTATGGCCATTTGCACAACATGGTACGACACCTTAAATACGAGTGTAACAGTCCACCAAGATTTCAATGCAGCTACTGTGGGATGAAGAGCAAACAGTCCAACAACGTTTACAAGCATATACGCGCGAAGCATCCAGGAATGCAACTACAAATCATTGTACTCCAGTACGAACCGGATGGTTGCAACAATAAGCACGGCTGTCGGGTTGCAAAACGCGATAAGTAGTGTTCTCTCGTTTTATTTTAGTCATCGTGAGAAGTTAAAAGAAATTAGAATTTATCGCGTTTTGTTCTCTGACTGTATATTTTTCTTCCTTCAATTTTCATAATAAAATACAATGAGTGATGACAGTTTATTCTTCCTTATAAACCTATTCTTTACTCATGGTCATAATGTGCGATATAATTTTACAGAAATTCTCGTTCAGGGTATCTGCATCGCTCGCAGACTTCAAATAATATTGTTTTCGTATTATACAGCTTGGAGATGCCCGTAATCGCTTTACTTGTTTGTCCACTATAACTCGGCAAGAAACTGATCATCGCGCGTGTGTGTGTGAGCCTGTAGTAATAAATCACAAAATCTGACCCTACTTACATAGAAACTGTGTCGTTCACCTCAACCAATAATCTTTCTGTCTCATCAACATTCATCATGTAATGAAAGTTACGCCGATTAAAATATATTTAATGCGCGCACATTCGTACGTAGAGTGTCTTTAAATTTCAAAGAACCGAAGTGAATAATAAAGGAACCGGATGTATACTGTTCAATTTCCAATAGGCAAGCTTCACGCATAATTCTCACCCGTGCAAACGATGACGAGATTATCTAACTACGATCTAGCTAATCTTGTCTCTTCCATTTCTGCTTTCAGTCTTCCTACAAATGTTGCCGCTACCCTGGATGGAGGACAAGAAAAGCCCGAGAAAGTACAAGATCCGATTTCCTTGTCCGCGTTGTCGAAAAAGTTACACCACCAAGAGCGCGGTGACGGCCCACTTCAAATACGATTGTGGTAAACCGCCGCGCTTCGAGTGTCCATATTGCGGGAAACTGAGCAAGAAAAAGTTCAACATTCAAGACCACATACGTCACAAGCACGCCTCGAAGCCGGTCATCTGTAACACGTTGTTTTAACCTGTGTTAAAACCTGTGCTCGTCTACAGCCGGACGCAGCTTGGAAGACGAATCGCGTGTGCACGCGCCGTGATTAACGACAGTTGGAAACGTTGTTTAGCTATGTTGTTAGCTGTCCGCGAATCGTCGAGTACCGTTTCGCGATCGATTCGCTTGCACAATGTTATGTAAAAATAAATTGCTATGACACCTCTGACCATGTCGGAATAAAGAGATGAAACAACTGTTTGTAGAAAAAGCGAAGAATAAACGTGACCTCTGTCGACGCGCCTCACGATCAGATCGTCGCAATGTCACTACTCACAATTTCGGCTCGAGTTGATACCATTTCTTGCTGTAATCCACTTTTTGCATGTTCCGTACTCCCGCGTTCTTCCTGTTTGAGCTCAGATTTATAACCGGCGACACCTGACAAAGTCTTCCTCCGGCGAGTTTGAATCTTAACCCTGGTACGATGGTTTTAGGTGACAGACACGGCGATTCTCGCGTCGCTTCACGCTCACGGAGGATATGGGACAAGCTGTACAACGCGTTCACTGGAAAATTTCACTGTCCGAACTGTAACAATGGCTACGGCAGGCGAGACACAATGTTGAGCCACTTTAGGTACGAATGCGGCAAGGCACCGCGATACAAGTGTCCTTATTGCTCGATGTGCAGCAAGAAGACGTCGAACCTTTACCACCACATCAGATCTAGACATCCGAGGGAGCCTGTCACGGTCGTTAAACTCTATTGAGCTGTTTGTTTGTGCACTCTTCTAATAAGTGAAACAATCAGATATTCTAATATAATACTAATACAATACTCATTGCTTGTTCCGTCTTCCTGGAACACGTTCCAATTTCGTCGTTCATTCGATCGAGTAAAAGTGCCAAAGAAGACGCTGCTTGCTGATCGGACACAATTTCTTCCCTCGCGTTCGGCTAGTTCTCTCCTGAAGGTAACTCGTCGACTCGTCAACGTTCGTCCGATTAATGAGCTATTTAATCTATTTCGTTTCAGATGTCGCGGAACAATGAACGAGCAAGTCGTTCGTCTAGCCGCAACGAGGCAGCTGACTAAAGCAATCTTGGAGTAGGTAAAACAAAGCCCGTCATAGATCATCGAAATGAAAAGGATTCATCTTGCCTTCGAAGCTGATAACGACGACGATTGGTTTTCTATTTCTATTGTATTAGTGTTAATAAATGAGAAAGTATGGACAACGACAAGTTGTCTTTCCTTCGGGAGGTATACGTCGCGGCATTATCTCTCTGCTCCCTGGTCAAAGATCAGAACTCTAGTTGGAGTGTTTAATTCTTTTTTTTTCGTAGCTACTCACGTCGGTTCGTCAGTAAAGTTTTCAGACCGAGAAATTGCATAGTACTTTATTCTCGAACCGCCTGCCTTTAGTTTTCACGCGTTAGGTACCTGTGGTGGCCGGTTGAACCGTCGCGTTACTCCGAACGTGACGCGAACACACCTTCCGTTTCAGTGGTGAAACCTCGACTTGCTTCCGCCTCTCTCTAACGGTCCGTCCTCGTCTATTTTTTTGCTTACAGAATTCCGACCGATTGTCCTGGGGAGGTTTCACGGTGTCGTTCGAAATTCTCGGCACATGCTGAGGCTACAGACGTCCTTAAACCGGCGCGGTTTCCCCTGTCCAAGATGCGCCCGTACATTTCACACATCCGGCGGCATGAGCCGTCACTACAGGCTCGAATGCGTCGATCTACCGCGTTTCAAGTGCCCGCACTGCGATATGCGCAGCAAGTATACTCAAGCCGTGTACAGACACATTAGGGCCAAACACCCGAAATTGGAGTTGAGGTTCGTCAAGCTTTACTGAACCTATCAGCCGCACCGACGACTCGACTGTTTCCTATTTATACCGAGTAGTATATCATCTTTACGCTTATTTAGAAATTTCTATAACGGATTAACCGCGGAGAATCACGCCTTGCGCACTGCGAGTCTTCCCGAATTCCCTGTCGCGTGATCGTAATTATTAACGACACTGCATGGTGCCATAACATTTTGTCAGCTAGATTTTACTAGCCAGTCGTAATCAATTTATTCCGTGTCCTGTTTATTTACGACAATTATAATAAGCTCGAATCTTCGCGATCACTTTCGAATGCTTCAGACCGTACTTCATTTAAGTTCAATTTGAAGTATTACGTTTACATTGTAATGTACTTACAGAGGGTTCAAGTCCAATCATGTAGTAAAAATTCGAATTTGCGAAGTATTTAATGATTATAGATAATTTTGTTAATCTCCTATAATTTTAATTAATAATTATAGTATTATATATATATTCTGAAAGCTTTCATAAAACGATAATAAAGTAGAGAAGAACGGTAGAATTTGTTGAACGAACGAATTGTATGTTTGTTACGTTATGCAAGCGGAGAATGTGTGGGCCGGAGTACTTGGAGTAGTACGATTGAATATAATGTATATATGATTACGATACGACCAAAGGAAGCATAGTTACCTAAGGATGTCTGTACTACAAATATTTGCGGGACGTGTTAATTTATTCATAAATCATATTTTTCCTAGTTTTATTCGACTGCCTTGTTGATACGTGCCACTAGCAAGTTGACAAGGTTTCCCGTGAGAAAAGTCGGCGATCAAATGATGAACAACAATGATCAAATAAGACACAATAAATTGTACAATATCAGGTTGGGAAAAAAGAAATCCATTATGTTATCCCTAAATCGGTTCTTCTGTAAATTTTCACTATTGTTTGAAGTTGCTGTTTCTCGGGATCTAATATATAGAAAAATCTGAAACTCTGGGTAAATGTTCTACTATATGAGGAGACTATCTGAGCATACTTTCAACCCGATCGGGAAACTTTCAATTTTTGCCAAATTTTGAAGGGGTACCCCTTTAGAAATTTTCAAAATTTGGCAAAAATTAAAAGTTGTCCGATTGGGTCGAAACTATGCTCAGATATTCTCCTCATATAGTAGAACATTTACCCAGGGTTTCAGATTTTTCTATGCACTAAATCCTGAGAAACGCCAACTTCAAAAACTCGTGAAAATTTACAGGGGTACCCCTTCAAAATTTCGCAAAAATTGAAAGATTGCCGATCGGGTCGAAAGTATGCTCAGATATTCTCCTCATATAGTAGAACATTTACCCAGGGTTTCAGATTTTTCTATGCACTAAATCCTGAGAAACACCAACTTCAAAAAATCGTGAAAATTTACAGGGGTACCCCTTCAAAATTTGGTAAAAATGGAAAGTCTGTAGATCGGGTTGAAAATATGTTCAGATATTCTCCTCATATAGTAGAACATTTACCCAGGGTTTCAGATTTTTCTATGCATTAAATCCTGAGAAACAACGATCTGAAAAAGTCCTGGAAATTTACGGAACTACCCATTTAGGGATAACATAATGGATTTTTTTTTCCCCAACCTAATATGAGTTTCATCGCACGATGTAAAATGTATGTAATCCCAGGGGCTATTTTCATTCGAATCGGACGCGATAGATCTTTTTTTAATATTATTTCTATGACAGTATATTGTTATAAACATTGTCATGGTAAACTTTTGATAACGGTATGTCACAGTCGAAGTGTCTTTTCTATGCCACTATTTCTGTATCGTCCGATGAACTGTGCGTCGTACAATACGTTTATATATGCTGTAATGTCTCCCGCATCGATCTTTGTTTTGCGTGCAGTTTATACTTCCGACAGACTGAGTATTTTCACGCGGGATGCCAAGCGAATTTTGCATGATTTAAGAATGAAAATCATATGCGACTTCGACACTCCCCGATGTGAGAAACAAGGATAAAGATCGCGGAAGGGCAACAATCAATGTTTTTTATGCATATTGTATTCTACACTCGTTTTGTATGCACTTGTTTCTCGAGCGTATTAGTACATCTGGTTAGCACGTTCTTTCCCCGGTATGATACGCCTAGAATTGGGCAATAATGTGAACGAATGTATGCGATATACGCATTCGTTGCATCGGATCACATAAGCTGAGTGACAAATGTTAATTTTTATTCGTTGTTCAAATAAAATTTGGACAACTGTTTACACTGTACTTTACCATTTATTTTATACAATAATGCCGCAATGAAAGATTCGAAAAGATTCATCGATTTAGCAATGATTATATAGAATGTAAAACGTTACATTTAATTCGGCATCATTGTGTTACATGTTGCAGACTCAATTGTATTACTATATTCCGAATTTCTCTAAGCTTCTGCTTTTTCGTTCGATTGACTATATATAAATGCGCAAACGGCCGGGCAAGTATTCCTAAGATATGAAATCGATCGTCATCGCAAGAGTCTCATAAAACTTTCTGATAGTTCCAAGGTGTGATCGTTTTTTCGTTCGTTTTTAGTAAAAGTTACAATTAGGGGCAATCCCGAGCGTTGATACTGAATTCATGATTACAGGTAGCCAACAGGGATGGTTCAACTGTCCTCGTTGCACTCTGAGGTTCCTGTCGAAAAGGGATGTGATGCAACATTACCGGTCTCATTCCAACGAATACGAGATTCGTTTCTTGTGTTCGTACTGCGAGTACGGGTCGAAGTATAGCTCAAATATCTACAAGCATGTGCGAAGGGTCCATAAACAGTTACCCCTGTTTAAGCCGCATCGGCTGTCTTTCCATTGATACCACCGAAAGGAGAAGATCGATCCCAGCAAACGATGGACAATGCCTCTCGCGTTGCTACTTTTAATAAAGATGGAAAATATTTTCCATTCGTTATAAAAGTTACACCGATATTGTAATGAAACCACCTTTCATTTCATTCACACAATAAAATTCATCCTTTTTTTTAATCGAAACTGTTGTCACATTATTTGTGTAATGATTGTGTCTGAATTGTATTATTTGTCTAATCTAATGATTATATCTCTTTGTTGCATAGCTGCCCCTCGCAGTTCGAACATACCGTTCAAAGAATATGATTGAAAATGAAGGTTACGAGAAGGTCGAATTTACTGATTGTGTCCATTATTTGTTTGATTTTGCAGGGTCTATTGATGGAAGGCGGCAGAAAGGCAAAAAGAAGTACTCCTGCCCGAGATGCTCGAGTGCGTTTACTAGTAAGAAGAACATGATGACCCATTTCAGACACGAGTGCGGCAAGGAACCGCGGTTTGAGTGTCCGTATTGTGGTAACCGGGCCAGGAAGTCTTCGAACACGTACAGGCATATTAGGACGCATCATAAGGGTAGCATGATCCAAGCGATTAGACTTTATTGACTGATCACCAAGCGAATAACGTAATTAGTTTTGTGTACAAGAATACGAAATAGACGCCTCCTTCTTCCCATGAGGATGACTATTTTCCCTCTATCATCCCTCATCTAATCGTTCGTTACCGTTTCTCGAAGCTCGATTCTGTTCGATTCGACAGTTACTTGACACCTATGGAGGTGTTAAAGGCAGGATTAAGTAGACGTTGACTCAAGAAGTCCGGATTTTCCGACTCGCTTTTTCCAACCCTTTTCATTTTTTTTTTCTGCCAGTTGCTCGATACTCTCCATTGTTTCGCTCCTCGTCCGAAATTTCATTCGGTTCCGACTCTTCGGCTACGGATGTTTCACTCTGCTAACCGTCGTTTCTGTTTTCTTGTTCGTAGGACGGCTCCTGCCACCTTACGACGTCGATGTTTTGGCCGCGTTCGGAGCTAACATGGAGCACAGGACGTTAGGGAACGCGGTTAAACACGAGAACGATCCCTTCTGGCAGCCCGGCAGGATGTCCTACCATTGCCCTAGGTGCAACGCGGGCTACACGTACAAGAAGACCCTGAAGACTCACATGAAATACGACTGCGGGAAAGAGCCAAGATTCAAATGTCCTTATTGCAACAAGAGGGACAAGTGTTCATCTAACATTTATAAACACGTTAGGATCCGACACAACGGAATGCCAGTGATCGTGCACAGAAATTGAATCGACGTAATTCCGTCGTCGTTCGGTTTCAATGATAAACTCGCTAATTTGATATTGATGAGATGAATCATCGTCGTTTTTACGCGAGAAACTCGCTTGAACCTACGAATTTCTTTTTCGGTTTTCGATGAACGATAACGCTAGGTCTTGCGCTAATCAATGTTCGCAACATTGTGCTCCGTAACACTCCAGAGACTGGTTTGACAGTTGATTATTTCGAATCGTAATTATTATTTGTCTAAACGAGTAAGAAAGTGTTCTTACGGTATTCGAGAATCATCAGTTTCTATCGAAATAAATGAAAAAAAAGACAGACAGGAACAGAAGGACATGCAAGAATTGGTGCACACCAGTGACAATTGGCACATCGATGTATCATTTACTTCAATAAAATTACCAGACGTTTAACACGAGATGAATCTTTCCAATTGGCGTCTCCCGTCTTTTTCATGTCTTGTACCGCCAATTATATGTTTCAGTAGACAAATTAGTGCAAGGTGGTAGAAACAGAATGATTGATATTTCGTTTTCTTGTTCGTAATTTTTATTGTCGTCATTACGCAGTTCTGGATGTGGTAACAGATGTTACACTTTGCAGGACCTCTCTTCGACGCTACAGATCGTCGCATTGAAAGTATATATGGTCGTTGCATTTCAGTCTAGGCCCGCATCTGTAGGTACGCGCGTGTTACGAAACATCTTACGGATTGAAATTGAACATAATATATGCACGTTATGGGTGGAACCATTGTAGCGTCAAGATTGGCAACGAGACAAATTCCAAAGAATTGTCAGAGTTTGTAGGGCACAGGACCATCATAGTTATGTTTCATCAGTATCGCCGATACCGTGATGATTTATGAGCACGCTAGAGTGGTCCCATTGTCTATACGCGTGTATCACAAATGCACGTGACATGATGGACCACGATTGCATATAGTTCTCGACGGAACGAATCGATCGCCGCTGAGCTAATCGTATTGATTCTTTTCAGATGTACGGATAATGTGGCCGAACGTGAGGACCCAAGCCGCAGTTTCGAGTTATATCTGTCCGAAGTGCAACGCTGGATTCCGAAGGATGTGGGACCTGATCAGACACAAGTGTGGCCAGATTCCCAAATACGCATGCCCTTATTGCCATAAGAAAGACAACTCGTCCTCGAACGTTTACAGGCATATTAGACGATGGCACCCGAAGCTTCCAGTTAGCGTGAATAAAATGTTTTGAGCGTCTCATACCGTGGACGGTGTACCATAAATTTACATAATATTCGAACAAATTGTTCGCACCCATTGATCTCCCGGTTTCATAGATTATTTACCCTCCGTTATACATAAGTAGCGTACCTCGCGTGTAAAATATTATTATGTATGCGAATAGAATAAATGATCTGGCATCAACGTTTTGTGTGCATGCGTGAGTGTGTGCGAATGACTGTGTCCTAGGTGTGTTTCCTTTACCTAGTAGAATAAAGACAACGGTTTCTATGGTTCTTCTTTGACATTGAAAGCAACAATTGTTTCTTGATTTGCTTTTTATACGGGTTTATTATCCACACATTTTGCGCAGGTCGTGTTTATTCACATTGTCGGTGAAACAATAGAAATTTAGCGATGTGTGTCCTTATTGATGAAAATGTTATCAGCAATCGTCGTTGATCACAAGAATGCTCACTCTATAAAGTGGGTAGAATTATGTAAGATTTATAAATGTTCTGTCAAGGAAAGTGGTTGAACTTCTTTCATTTCCTAACGTTTGCGAGAGTTTACTTATTATCGACATCGATAACTCGTTTTGATTCAAACTCGTGTCTACATATCATGTTCCTGTTGTATTCTTTGATTTCCAGGTTGGCACGACTCGCGACGGTCCCACGTGAAAACGAACATGATGATGTGTTTACAGTGCGGCAAGACATTTTTGGAACCGAGCGACTTGATGAAGCATGCATGCAAACAGAAACGCAACAACACTCGCCACGCGGATCGTACTCTACAGTCTTGTCTCTACAACGATCTGGAGTGCAATCAGTGTGGAAAGATTTTTAAAAGACGAAAGGATCTCAATTACCATATCCGCTATCTCTGCGGAAATCGCACACGGTTGCAGTGTCCTTATTGCTACAAGTGTTACAAGTACACTTCCGGAATTAAATATCATATAAATCATTCTCACAAGGGGAAAGAGCTCGTTTATAATAAATTGTTTTGAGCGACAAATAATGGACCGTGATGAATGGAAATACATGAGAGAGCATCTCGTGAAAAAATATGTAATTCATTGATGATTAAACTCGCGATAAAGGTCTAATCTTCATTGTTATTTTCTTCTCCTATATGTTAACTGCAATGACTTACAGAGTTGCGTATAATCCAATGGTTTTCCATCTAACTACTACTGTTCTCTATTCCAATTTATTATTATACTTTTATTCGCCTTTTCAGTTCCCCGACCTTCCCTTTCTCCCTTTTCTGTTGTATGCTCGCGTTTTTCCAACAGCGTTACCCATTGCACGGTTTGAGACCACGCGGACACGTGGTTTAGACGCCGATTAACCATCGCCTGTATTGACTTTTTCAGGTGACTATCGCGGGGAACAATATGACAAATGGAACCACGAGGACTTTATTAGCTATACGCCGGAGATGAAATGCCTTTTGAACAGGTATAAATATCATCCGAATGAGCGCAAAAGTTTCGAGTGTCTGAACTGTGGATGTCGTTTCACTCAGAAGACTACCATGACCAGGCATCTGCGTTATTTCTGCGGGCGGGGGCATCGGTACCAGTGCCCATACTGCGAAATGAAAGCCTCCTGTTCGTCGAACATTTACAGACACGTTAGATCGAGGCATGCCGGATTCAAAGCACATGCCATCAAACTTTTTTCTTCCGCTTGTCCTCGTAATAGAGCCATGTAAGAACTAGGAGCCGCGGTGGTTAAGTATCAGGCTCGACGCCCGGAGGCTCTCCCGGTATCGATACCGACTCTTGACTACTCAGGCCGTCACAGTTGAAAAGAACGTTTCATGTGCTTGTTCCAATCGTGGTGTCCTGATCGTTCAGGATTGATTCAAAATGTAGGCCCATCCTGTCTCATCCTTCAACCATCATAGTCTGATAGTATCAACTCGATACGGTAATGACCTCACAGTCGATGCGACTTCAAACAAAAATAAACAAACAATATGTAAAAATCGATACTTTTGGACTCGTGAATTATTTATATTGACGGTATAAATGATGATAAAAAATTGAAGGAAACCTATCCTAATCCTTTTGAAAGACGTAAGATGTAAAAGTTTTTCACATATTCGTTAGTGCTCAAATATATGTGTCGTTTCTGTATCAGTCTTTGATCGTATTTCCCTGTTAGTATACTGTCCCACATACCAACGTATCAACGAAGATTACGAGTCTTCATGGAATCACAGAGATTCTCGTTGAACGACCTGTAGGACCGATCGGGTCGGATCTAATCTTCGTGCCATCGTGACTTCTTTCTTTTACTCTCTCTCTATCTATGTATCTATCTATCTATCTCTCTATCTGTGTTAAGTACGACGTCTCGGAATGATGCACGCACACATGCTCCTGGACCGAACGGTGCATCTGGACAGCATACGTTTCTGCTAACTTATTCCTTCGATCTTTCAGGTGGTTGGCAGAGGAAGCAGCGGAAAGAGTACTCTGTGCAGAAGAGTCACTATTGTCCACGCTGCAATCGCGGATTCACCTTAAAGAAAAACATGACCCGGCATCTGAACCACGAGTGCGGCATGGCACCGAAATATCAGTGTCCGCACTGCGACAAGCCCTCAAAGTTCTCGCAGAATATTTACGCTCACATTAGGAAGTATCATCCTGGGATGAGACTCTATTTCAAACGACTCTACTAATGTTACCCACGTGTTCCCGGCGTTCCTTTAACAACCGAAATATACGTACACTCGCCCGTTGACGTGTTACGCAGGGTCGACGATCCTTCAGGTGTTCAATTATTTGAAACTTGTTATTAAAAATTGATTTTTGACGAATCAAACATTCACCGAGCATGACTCTTTCGAATAGACTTAAATAAAGTTTTTAATCTCAGTCTATGGTGTCTCTTCATTTGTTTACGTGAACGTTCGCATCGCTATTGATTCACTGCGGTAAAGTGAGAGGATAGAAATATAATGCAAAATAAACGTAACTAATCAGGTTATCGATTTTTATTGCAGGTACGGTCGTCGGGACATTGAAGATCTTTTTGCTCGACGAGGCGGCGAAGAAAATTGTTTTTGCTATTTTTCCGATTCAGAACTACTGTTAGTAGTTGTGGAAATTTCATAGTGGATTCGTATAAATCTGGCTTATACTATGATTGTCTATCTACCGAACACAGATTACCGTGAAATTACTGACGGTACTTTCATCGACAATGCCTCACGCTTCGCCAGCAGTACGAGCGAAAATGCAGTCGATAATTTCATGTTAATCTCGTCCTACTGGCTGCTCTTATATGTGTCGTCGAGCCTAACGTATTAACTTATCACCACTTATCGAGAAAAACTACCGTGTAATTTCCAGTGTTGTACGACCCGTCCGCAGCGTTGCCTTACCTGACCGGCTCACCATCGGACTGGCGGCGACAACGGTACAACAACGCCTGTTCGCAATCGGCGACGAAGTCCTCCCGTGGTAGATTTGACTGTCCCCAGTGTCAGAAGACCTACAAATGGTACCGCGGGCTACACAGGCATTTGAGATACGAATGTGGTAAGGCACCGCGTTTCAAGTGTCCGCACTGTCAATACACCGGCAAACACAGATCGCACGTGTACTCTCACATCAAGACGAACCACGGCAACCGACCGATTTACGCTCTGGACACGCAGCAGAGTTCACCGTCGTCGAATGCCTCCCTACGACAAATCTCTCGTTGCCCTTCCTCCCAAGATTCTCATGTTTCGATCAATGATCACAGTTTCGTATCAAATTCGAACGATAGACTTAGCGAAGAGCTCGCGTAAAGAAAGATAACATCCTTACAGTGAAACATTCTCGATTTCCGACTTTTTACCACGCCACGGATTCTTCATACTGTATATTTCTATTCGTAGCTATTGTATAGAAAATAAACGACTCCTTAGAGACATAGAAAAAACGATTGTCTCCTAACCCTCGATTGTATCATCCCGTTAATAAAGACGAGTAAAAAGGATCAAATGATACCGACCAGTAACAATCACTTATGATTCAACGCTTTTGTATTCATTAATTTTCGTTCCCTTTTCGAATTTGTTTTATCTTCGTTTCCGTCAATCGGAATTTAAACTTCATGCCGATCCAAATATTCGTTGCTCCTGTCTGGCAATTGTCCATTATTAATCGTTTGCAAACTTTTGATTCTTCTCTTTCAGATCTCCATCTGTCTTCATGAATGTAGTCGGTGTATGGGTATATACAGAACGTAGTCGGTGTATGGGTATATATAATAACATATATTCGAATATCTGTACGGAGGGATTCGAATGTCTGTAATATCTTCTTCAATGTTTTATCCTGTGGTCGTATAAGTACGTGTGATTGTCGATGATTTGTTTGTTCTATTTATTTTTCAACACGTTTCATTAAGGGTACATCAAGGTGTGATTTCCTTTTTGTACTTCACAGATTTTCGTGGTCGTGAGAGATTTTAATGGAATCTCTACAATGAAATGAACGGGACAGTAACACTCCTCGTTTCTTTGTATCGAAGAATCCAGCTTCTGGTTCGCGTGATTTTCTCGCCTCTTTAATAATATTCTTTTTCTCTCTGTATTTGTTTCAGAGAATGGTAGAGGGCCGACGCAGGTTTCCGGCCGTTCTGGCAAGGAATACATGATTGTCAAACGTAATGGGATGTACGAGTGCCCCAGTTGTTTCAATTTGTACAAATGGAAGAAATCGATGCTGTCGCATTTACGGAATAGGTGTAAACAGGCTCCCCGTTTCGTGTGTCCCCACTGCATGCTGAAAAATTATAAAAAATCTCATATGATTCGCCATCTACGCGCTCGTCATCGTCAGCTAGAACAAACGTTTTGGGATCGAGCAACCAACAGTTACTTCATAGTGAGTTCGACGACGCAAGCTAGTCCATCGACTTGTTGACAATAAAACTCTTTGATCAATTAACGAACCAAGTTTATTCCTTCCTTACGATGCTTTATTGTTTCCCGTGTAGGTATGCGTATCCACACGCGTATATCACTCTCTTAATCAAAACTCAAATGCATCGCTACTGTGATATCCGATTGCGTTTGATCATTTCTTTTCGATTGCGTAAAACAGTGCGACTTCTTTTAAGCGGCTCCGTTCCACGGGCTGACCGAGAAAACGGAGGTACCGTGGAATGCGACGCGTTTATATTTGCTTGCAGCCAACCCATTTGATTTTTCTTTCGTTGGGAAAGCTTGCGATTTTCTTTTCCGGCGAGCGAACAAATCTCGAAGACTTGTTTCAGATTTGCGTTCGCCGGGCCGCGTCGCGACGCATTCGTAAGTTATACGGCCTCGAGCGGCCCGGAGTGACTATGCTGTTCAGTATTTATGTCTCCGTGTTTCAGGATTGCATAATCTACCGTTGCCGCTCGGACAGAACCATATCTCGAAGAGCCGCGCGGAAAATATCGAGAATAGTGATTTTGGGTCGAGGAAAACCGCGAGAAGGAGAACGAGAAACGCCCCCGAGAAGAAACCGTTTCAGTGTCAAAAGTGTGGCCGCGGTTTCACATTGAAGAGGAACAAAGATCGGCACGTGAACTACGAGTGCGGTCACGAACCAAGATTTCAATGTCCGTATTGTGGCCTCCGTAGCAAGCAAACCTCGCCGATTTACGCCCACATCAGGAAGAAACATCCGGAAGAGGAAGTATTCATATTCGACATGAAGTTATGAACTTGGGCATCAGGAAGATTCATCTAGGATTCTGGCGATTTCGATCGGTCTACAATTACCTAAAAATCGATGTCGCTTATCGTCGATTTCGCTCGCTTTCTATGGAGAAACCTATCCAAATGTTATATCGCTATCAGCTGCACGCGCGTTCAGCATTCAAACAACATCTTCGGGAAACCATCGTGCAACACCGACTTCGTTTGACTTCGACTTTCGATATAAAATATTTCAAGTAAAAAATGCTAGTCTCTTACAAATAAATACATATATACACGTACACACACATACATTTATACAAGTAGTCACGCTTTGGTCTCTTTTTCCGCTAGCGCACACGCTGATCGCACCGACTGATGGGTCTACGTGTTCCATATTCTTCGATTAAGCCGCATCACCGGCACGACGAAGGATGGTCATCACCCGAAGATAAAGATTATGACAACGATCTCGACTCGCGATAGGCTTAATTACTCTTAACGTAGATGTAAGATGCACTTTTCGCTAGTAAATATTACAGAAGTATAAAGAAAAATTTAACGTATAGCGATTCGCTCGCTTTTGAAAAAAAAAAGAAAATAGTTCTAAAAAATATCGAAATTCAGTCTACGTTTATCGTCTAGAAGATCACCTGCGAGTTTTTAAGGTATCCTTCCTTCTCCGTTAAAAGCTCAACACGAATCTGTAGCATGTCACCGTTCGAACCTATTCAAACCACTCCTCGCCATATCCGAGAGATTCATTCCCATCATTCTAAGTCATTCCGAGTCCGTGAAATTACATTCGATTTCCAGAATTTATTCCGATCCTTATTATTAACTCATTTCCCGAATTGATTGTCGTCGGCAGAGGTCTTAAGCCCGACTAACACGAGTCACTCTTGAAGTTTCAGGTTTCTATGCCGCGACACCACAGTTGGATCTAAACTTCGCTTTACAATCTTGCAAAGGGTTCGAGAACGAGGGTAGTAATAGAGAAGCCGGCCAAACCGACCCCAGCGGTATGACCGTGGTACGGACTGTACCGAATTACTACGCTCAGACGAGGATGAAGAAAGGGTCGTTCGCGGACTGCTTCAGGAAGCCGTACGGTTGTCCTAAATGCGGGCTGTGCTACACCGTGAAGGGAAACATGACTAGGCACTTGAAGTACGAATGTGGCCAGCCGCCGAGATTCCAGTGTCCTTACTGCGATTTTCGTAGCAAACAAACGTCCAACGTGATGTCACACATCAGGACCAGGCACACGGAACAGAGGGTTTACGTGGTACATTTGAAGTATGAGAACTGAATGAACGGTCGACGACGCCTGAGCGTGTCATCGAAAAATTTCTTTACTCTTGTGTTCTTCTTTTTCATTCCTGAAACGAACGATGCCGTGAAAGGCGGCCGAGGGGGATATTGCGATTATATATTTTAGAATATAACGAGACAATCGACCGCTTTTCGCGATACATAGTTTTCTCACCACCGACGGCGGACGTCTCTCGATTGAGTCGGCTGTCCACTATGAGATCTCCGCTATCGGTTGATTCTTAAGAGGTCCGTTCTTCGCGATGGAAATAGATTATCAAAATTCCCAACCATCATTTTATCGTTACTAATTCCTCCAGTAGTAACGATGAAAAAATTGTTGAGGAGTTTTCGATAATCTGTCGATTACATGATCCGTACACTGATCTCTATAAGACATTGGATAGTGGATAAGTATGTTCGACATCCACTGCCCAGTGTTCTGTATAGAGATCAGTCGGTCCGTCCGAACGAGTGCTACCTTTTAGAAGCTTTACGTTCAGAGAAATAATTTATCTGTAGTCCTTGGTCATCGAAATAGAATCGCGTACTTGTGATTCATTTTTAATCGATTATTAATTAATTTCCTCCGATTGTGAGGAGCTTTTAATTGAAGGGAAATAGAGTGGGTGAGATATACAAATTTTAACGATGATACCGGTGCGAAAGGCCTGGTTTTCTTCTTTCATTTTCAGAAAGTACGATGCATAATCCTGAATAATGCATAAAGAACTTAAATACACATAAAATTTAAATATGTGTAGAACAATTAAAAATTGATAAAAAGAAACTCTTCGGTATTGGTGATCCTATTTCGATTACCAGAATTCTTATAACACGTGCATATAACATACATACATGTGTGTATACAAGTACATATTTATACATACTCTATACACCCCCGTTACACACATTATACATATACACATAAATATATGCATATATTTTTCGTTGTTACCGAATTTTTAAATGTTTTATAAAATAAGAGAATGACCGTTCAACGAACGTGTAACATTCTCTTTGATCGGGACGATGCTCAAGCGAAATTTAGGATATCGGATGCGTTCGTGTCGATTAGTTTATCATGCGTTACGAAGAAACATTTTCCGTGTTTTCTGCGAGGAATGAAGAATGATCTTGTCGGGGTCATTAACGAGTCGACGTAACGATGTTTTAAGTACAAGTGCATTTAAAAGTTCCACGATGCGTACGCTCTGTCCAGCGAAACGTTTTTCGATTCCTAGACGTCCTACTAGATAAAGTTGTATGTTTTCTAAAAAAAAAAATAGGAAAACGCGATAATGATAATAATAATAATAACAATAATAATAATAATAATGACTTGATGAGACCCTTAACGTTCGTAGGCAGAAATGAATTGAAAACAGGATTAATTCGAAATTGAGAACGATAACAAGAAATTAATCGAATCGAATGAACTACGTGATTAAAGCTCGAAGGGGATACGAACAGCGTTCGTTGTAGTTATTTAAAAGTTGTTTCGTGTCATTTTTGCGTCCGACGTGTTGGATGTTATTTAGGGAGGAGATGGTGGGAAACGTATTTTTCGAACAAGAGCTAGTTTCAGTATGTTTCCTGTGTAAAGACTGAATAGTACAGGGTGAAGCGGTCGGGGCAAACGTTGTTTTCTCTTGTTCTTGTTTCGTCGATTGGCAACGGTGATAATTGGACTGCGAATTCTCATCCAGAAATTAGATTTCCTCATTACTATTATTAAAAATGACGTAGGAATAGATACTTGTTTTACTTCAAACTATTTCACTTCAGTTCTGCTATAAACACATTATACGTTTATAAATAGTTCTAATTTCCCAATGGTCGCCAAATATACATATTCGCAGTCTAATGACTAAAAGACAGTTGCGAAGTATGGAGGTCTCTGTTTTTATCTGCATTTAAGTTACTCGTGCACAAGCGTATTTAAGCGAATTGATCATTTCCAATATGCGAGTACTCATCCCGTATTGTTTTATAACTATTAGTACATCCGCGTCTAACAGACCAGAGCCCCTTTAAAGTTATACATAGTTTTGTTTTAATTACAATAAATACCTGTGTGCACCTAATAAAAATCGGGTATCTACACGCTAAGAGTTGGATCGGATCGAAGTAAGGATATGTTACCGAACACGAAGTAACGTGTGGGCAATCGTGCCGAAAATGATCTCTTTCAAACGTTCGACAAGTGTTCGCGGTTCTTCGTGTTCCGATATCGAGATACAATTTCCTTTAATTCTATCGCTGTTCTACCTTTACACCTACATAGGCGTTCGACGTTAGTGGCCGACTGTTTTTGTTGCTGTGATATTGTTAAAAGAGAAAAGAGTGTTGTAGCGTTAAATGCGTTTAATTGATAAGCGTAAGAAGCGTTCGTCGTATGAACAGATTGTTCTTTCTCCGTTCGGTCCCGTAACGGTCTCGAATAAATGTTCGCGAGTAACGTTCGATGTCTAAGAAAAACGAAACAAAAAACAAAAGCGAAAAAAACAGCAGTTGCTACGCACCCTACATTCCACAATGTTTTCTGATGTCGTGTATCGTCGCTGTGGAATTGTAAAATACGATTAATAAATTGATGTTTAAACTCTCTTGTTCTATCTGAGCTTGACTGATTCCGCGTACACATCATCTATATTATATCACACACCACCCCGTTCACTATGTTTTTTTTTCATCCCTCTTTCTACTTTCTTTGTCGTGTGCGTGTTGCTTATTTCTCCCGGTTCTATGTTTCGCTTTATTTACCTCCCCATTCTAGACTCAAAGTTTCTCTGCCACCGACTCTGTTTTCCTCCGTCGACCTGTACGATTTTCTCTACGATTCAATCAACTTTTAAACAACAACGAACGACGAACTCGTCGAACGGACGTTCACCGTTTCTCATTTTTTGTTTTCAGATCTGTTCATGCTGGACACGGTGATGAACATGGTACCGATGCAAGGCAAGATGATGATGAACCCGTACCACGCGCGTTACTACTGTCCGAAGTGTCTACACAGTTTCTCGATGAAAAGCAATCGGAATCGTCACTACAAGTACGAGTGTGGATACGAGCCCAGGTTCAAGTGTCCTTACTGCGACTTGAGGAGCAAACAGACGTCGCAGATTTATTCGCACATTCGAAAGAAGCACCCGGACGAGACTGTTTGCGTCATCGATCTCAAACAGAATTAGTGATCTTTTCCCTTGTACACGTTACTGATAACAAACATAAAAAAATAAAACTTTTTATGCTACCATTGATATTGCTCCTATATCCTTCCTCGCTGTCAGCTTGTCACCGTCGTTTCGTTGTCCACCCCCCC
>SHCU01000026.1:15950-42315 GCA_004307685.1 Ceratina australensis
ACGCCTCGGTGGTACGATTTAAATGATAATAGATGCTGTAATTATTTTTAATTCCTTGTTTAAACTCGGCATTCATTTTCCTTTGGGTAATATCCCACCGTAATTGCATCCAGTTTCATAACCGCGAATTTTATACGAGGAATAAGGTAGCATTTTTCGCCGTATCAAAGATCCATTTCGAACCGTAACGGTGAGACAATAAAACTCTCAATTAGTGGCAACCGTGCAATATTTTATTCGTGGAATCGCGTGTCGTGAGTCTTTATCGTCCGAAAAGAAATCTAATCTTCACTAATTGCCGGCTCACTAATTTCTCTCCGGTCTTACCGGTAACGAGTCGAATCAAATGAATTCGAATGCCCCTTTAACAGATAGAATTACCGGATATTCGTCGAAGATAATTATCTCTCCGGCCCCTAACCTTCCCCCATTTTCTAATCGCTTTCTCGAGTGGAAAAAGGTTGCGAGATTAAAGGGTCTGTAGGTGGTTGAGTACGCGAAGAAAGGGAGACTCGAGTATACAGATAAGGGGTAGATAGACAAAGTGCGTGGAGAACAGAAGAACGAAAGGGGATGATATATGAGGAGCGACTGTTCAGAGATAAGAAATGTACTGATCGTTAGAGGAAAATGTTCTATGACTTACTGGGTTTCTCTCCTGTCTGAATTTGTATTTTCACGCTTAACACAAATTAACGTTTTATAATAGATTTTCTACTCGACGAGAAGCACGCGTCGAGTCTATAAATGGATTAAAATACACTTTCAAACGTAGGACAGGTTTTAACACTTCATACATTTTGGATCGCGTTGAAACAAAGGTGAACGTGACATGATTAATATGGAGATCCATCATGCTCGCCGAGAGCAAGAAGACAACCGCGTACGTATCCGCGTTATATTATGCGCGCGTATATCGTAACAACAAGATAGATTTCGCCTGCAGTTTCTTGCCGGAACTGTAACGGGACGAGGGAAACTCTGAAATCGACTTAAATGAATTTCTGACGCGAACTAACTGTTATTGACAACAACAGTTATACGTGTAACGTCGACAGATATCATGAGACTAGCTTGAATTCGAGCACCAACTTTCGATTCTAACGTACAACCAATGGGCTTCTGCTGATTTCAGAATTTTTTACACGTCGCTCAGCTGGTCGATCAAATTTATTTTTCATTTATCGATACGACCGATCGAAATGTAACGAGATAAGAGTCAAAGGAAGCGAAGAGCCAGCTCGCGATCTTAATCAAACACCGAGGTGAGAAAAACCGTGAGGAGAGATAGGCTACGGTTCAGGGCAACCGGCGCGGTGCGAACATTCTTCGAGCTGCGGCTCGTTATTCACGCTAATTAAGAATGATTCATCGGGAAACGCGCGTTTCGTGAGCCGGCGGGGACAAATCTTTCGCCAGAGGAGAAAAGGGTGCGTCGAATCACGGACCCGATTCGTCTTCATTAATTACTCTCGCGGCGCGTCACGGCCACGGTCGTGGCCTTTGAAGCCGATGGTATTATTTCCACGGACGCATCGGAGCCGTCATGTTACACGTTCAAATTATTTCCAGCCGGGACCAAGCAGTTTCCTGGCCGTACCGGTCAGCGACCGTCCCCGCGGATCAGACGACCAAAACGCCGGAAATAAAGCATTTCTAACGAGAAACGAGTCACGGGCGTGGAAATTGCTTTTCAAGCGATACTAGATTCAGGCCACGGCGCGCTTACGTACACGTGCGATCGTACAGCTTCCTGCTGGATTTCACTGAGAACGAACCTCCGTTTCTGAGATAATTTACATAGACAGCTCACGATTTTGCATATCAATTCAGAAAGTAAGAATTCTCATTTCATATGAACACGGTTCGCGCGCTCATATTTTCGGGAATAAAAATTGATACCGAGAGACGTGCATTTAAATTCAGTGATTAACGAATCGATCAGCTGGCGGCTCGTATAAGCTGACAGTAGGCGGAATCGCGTGTTAACGCCGAGGATACGCATACGTTGATTCAAACGAATCAAAATCGAAAGGTGGAGAGCAAGTCGAGGCAAGCGTATGAGGAGTTTTCGAAATCTCATTTAGGAATCCACCAACGCGTGACAACATAAACGCGTAGGTACCTTTCCGCGTCTGGCCTTTGACCGCTACGAAATCAAAGAACGCGACTGCTCTCACTTCTCGATAGGGTTGTCCTAAAAAGGTAGGTGCATGTACGGTGCACCGGAGTGATTTCGCAAAAAAAAATAAAAGTTCAGTTGGAAATAACTAAAAGCAGAACGATTACGAGGCGAGAAAGTAAATCTACGTATATTCGTATATAAAATTTCAACGAAACATCGAAGCATTTATTACTCCTCTTTCGTCCCTCTAGGGGATACACACACGAGTGAAAGCTGGCTACGATTCACTGTTTCTGTACGTACAGATTTGGACAATTATTCTGAACCCACTACTGCTTATGTGTGAGTTCCCTAGCGGAACAATATTCAAAAGTAATAATAAATCTATGCCTCATTTTTTCAGTGCTCGATCTGGCATTAATACTGGCAGCTTCTGACATAATTTTGACGTTTCGAAATAAAAACAGTTTTAACCTGCATCTTGATAAACAATTATTAAGGTAATTTTATTTCGTAGCTGAACGCAGAAATACGCGAAAATTTGCGCAATATATAAATGAAGAAAACAATAAATGTTCTGTTCACTTATTTATTTATGTTTTTATTCCTTATATTTTATTATACTCATTTATTGCCTATTTACATATTAACTTAATTAACATTCTAAGACGCAAGAGTTCATTATTAATTTATTTCTTAGCTTAACACTTTGACTGCCGCGTCACCCATATTCGGGTGACGCTTATTTGACTATTTGCAAAGGATATTTGTATGCGTTTGAAAAAATATTTCGCAGAGGAAGTAACAAAACTATTGAATAGTAATCAATATAAACTATATTTATTAATATAAACTTAAATTTGTAATAGAATATTGATTAATATAAACCATTGTTATAGAAGTAATACGAAAATGGTTTAGCGCGCGGCAGTCAAAGTGTTAATGAAGATTTTAAGTTGTAAGTGCTTACTGTTTATACACTTATTAGCTTCATTAATGTTACATTAGTAATTGTGCGTTAAGGTGCAGGTTAAAACTCTTTTTATTTCGAAACGCCAAAATTATGTCAGAAGCTAGCAGCATTAGTGCCAGACCGAGCACTGAAAAAATGAGGCACAGATTTATTATTACTTTTGAATATTGTTCCGCTAGGGAACTCACACACAAGCAGTAGTGAGTTCAGAATAATTGCCATGGACGTAAAATTTTAACCGATCCTTTCTAGCCCGTGCCGTTATGTCATCCATGAAAATTTGTATAACGCGTCGAGTCAGATACCGGTAACCGAGGAATGAATCGATCAATCGCAAGTAAGGCTACGTTTTCGCGGAAACACGATGGTTTCTCGCCGGAATTTCTCGCCGTCCCGCCACGTACGCAACAAACCGGATAATCCGATTGTTCCTGGTCTATCGACCCGCGTATCGTTAATTATACCCATCGCGTCGCGTGATTACGCGCAGCTCCTTCGCGATACGTTCCAAGTTCGTGGCTGAAGTCCGGGAAAATTACGCGGTGCTCGAACAACGCTTCTGCTCGCAGACGGTGCGGACCCAGTTTCCTCGCGGTAAATCAGGGAATCGGGTCAAGATCGTTCGTACTTCTATTTAACTGGAGCTCGTGGTCAGCGAACGATACACGAAGGCGCAATCGGGATTATTGTCTCCAGGCGTTATTGCCTGTTCCCGGATGTGCTCCCGCGAAAATTTCTGTTGGCACGCTCGGTCGGACATCTCTGAAAACGATCGTCGCAGCTCGGAGCGTTAACGACAGGTTTTATAGCAGCGCGGGACAGAATTACAAAAGCGACAATAATTACTCACTGATCTCTGGAGAGTAAAAAGGGAAGAGGGACCGTTTTCTAATTATTCTGGGTGCAAACTTCGGTCGAACGGCACCCTTTTCCGAAGTTCCCGGTTCGAAAGTTTTCCACCTCCCGGTGAGCGACATTAAATGGTTCGTAAGAACGCGAAACTCTGGCGAACGGGGCGCAATTACTAAAAAGAGAGGGGGAACCGAGCACCCTTTTCGCGAAATTCAACGGTTTAAGAGCTGTCGGCGAATTCACGGAGTCGTTCCAGCTTTCGTAAACCCACGCCTTCTGGCCGCGGTTTAAAATGCTCGGGAAAGGCGTACACACGTTACATTTCTCTCTCTTTCCCGAGATCGGATCGATGTCGAATATTTTTGTGAAAATACGAAAGTAACGTCGTTTAAATTAACCAACAAAATCTATGCGAGCAATCACTGGGACGTGCACGCAAAGTGTGTACAACTGTTGGAATAACGGTTAAGTACAAAAGTTGAACTTTTCATTAAATACTATTCGAGGTACACGTAATAGTAGACGGTACTCGAGGAGTCTCGTTTCTCCCTCTTTTGTCACGTGACACAGTCCGGTTAAAAGCAAGAGGGATCAATTGAAACGCATTAATTTGTCTCGTTGTCGGATTCCTTTCCTCTGTTTATTGTATCAAGCGAGCATGTTCTCGTTCGAAATCGAATTAACTGTCTCTCGCATTTTGGACGCGAGCCGAATATTTTAGATAAACCGTTCGTTTTAATCATCGGCGAATGCGTCGTCGCCGCTCGCAAACACCGCGGCACCGGTCGCCGAAATGAATTTAAGTTGATCACGTTAATGCAAGAAAAATACTTCGCCTTCTCCGCTTTTCCATTCTTGACATTCATTTCGCGGCCCGGTAGAAAAATCGAATCGTCGGTTTACTTTTATCTATTATTTACTTTGACTTAACGAAATGAAACGCGACCTCGGCGATCGAGGAACGAGGCCTCGTTTCGTTGAAATCCCTTTTTAGAGACCAGATTTCTGTGACTCTTTGTCACCGCTTTCATTTTTATTCCTCGCCCGTCACTTCGCGCCGTGTCGCGACGGCAATCAAAGGGATGCCCCGTACCTTGCATCTTCTACGAGGATATTCGGTGCTCTCGCGAGATCAACGAGAGCCACCGAGGTGTTCTCTCTTATTTTCATTTTCTTGGCCAAAAAGCGACTCTTCGACGCGAGGACTTTGTTCCGAGGGAAACCACCGTCAAGGCTTTTGCGCGGTATCATTTTCAGTTTCGTCATTCACGACGAGGAGCATCTTTTGTAGGATGTATTCCGCAGCTCGGCTAATTGAGTCAAACGAACGAAAGGGCTCGCGGGAAGCGTAATTTTTCGGGCTCCGCGAGTTTTTTGAGTTTCTACGCGGCGCTGTTCCCGAGAAGATCCTGGAACGCATTGTACGTGCTCTTTACGCGTCTGCGAGCATTTTCACGCTCGACGTGTTTCCCGGTAATATACGTAAGTGACACGGCCTACATTAAACTCTCGTACGACGCGAATAAAATATATGTTATGAGAGCATAAATAAGTTAAGGGCGGAGTTAAACCGTGGATTTTAATTGTTCGTAGGAAAGTTGACCGGGTATTAACTACAGAGTATGAGGATCGCGTGCGATCTCAATGCATACAATTATTTTTACAGACATAGAAAAAAATTCATATTTTTAATTGTTACCGCAAACGTTCGAACTAGCAGCATCCGTCGTTTATATTTTTTCAACTGGTCGCGTACTTCTCTCCGTGTTAACGACGAGTACGTTTTATCAAGGAAGATGAATCATCGTCTCCACTCAACTAACAATGTAACACAAAATAGAAGACTGTCAAAATGATAAATGCCTGAGTTTTTTAATCAGCGAAGTCGTTCACTATTACTTATGTCCATCGCGTGGGAAAGTTCCGCGGAACGACGCGAAACCGAAACTTTTTCCACGTTTCTTCTTCTCGGCCGGAGTTGTTCCCGGCGCGCAACGCATTTTTGAAGAAACCCAAAGAGAAGCCTCGTCATCTTTTCTTCTCCCATCGTAAAGTTTCCTCGAGATAACGCCGGTAACGCTTTACATCGATTCGAGAACGTACGAAACAACGAATAATACGGTAATATTATTGGCAACATTTTCCGCGGGCAAACACGTTTGAATCGTGCTACTTGCACGTCGCGCGTTCGCATCGGAATACTTTTTACAAATATTGAAGGAACGTGCGCGTCAACGTTCGCGCCTATGCGATTCGGTCGAATCAACAATGCCTTATGAAAATCGTTCCTACGCGAAGTTTTCCAGCCGTCGTCTGAACAGGCAAACAGCCGTCGAGAATACTAGAATTCGCGAAGAATTCGTAGAGAAACGATCGAATAACAATTTCCTGCCCTCGGTGACTCGTAAGAGTAGGGAACAATTAAATATGTGAAAATATCCTGCCGTTGCAATTATTCACGATGGCAGTTAAGAAAATCATTCGCAGACTCCTCGAGCGAACCAGGGAAAAGGGTGAAGAGATATTTCCCTATATCCGAGCGCGGAGACCGTGGAAAAAGGCGCGCCATTATTTCTGAAGTTAAACGCGAAAGAAAGATCTGCTCGGAATGAAAGATTCATCGGGTAAACTACCTTCAATTCCGTTTGATAAACGAAGGCAACGAGACACGAAAGAAACGGGCGTATTCAATCAGCGCGTTCATCATTTCTACGACTGGTTCCATATAATTTATAAAAATTGCGAAAAGGAAGACGAGATTGGTCGGATAATAACGGGCTGGATTTACGCGGTACCTGATTTCAGGTAAAAGCGAGTCTCGCGGTAAGGGGAAGAGAATTAAGAGATTCGAGGTACGTCACCGTTGAATTTGCGTGGAATGGATTGCACGTGGAAAAAGGTACCTGTCGATGCGTTCGCGGATCGGGAAGAAAAATCCTGCCGAAACGTATGCACGCTGTTTTCCCGTCTCCCGCTTCCTTTCTCTCTCTCTTATTCGCGATTAATCGACGATAGCTGAAATAAATATCGGAAAAGTAATCAGTTTCTTCCCAGAGGCGAGATAAAATAAATAACGCGTTCGATAATGCCGGATATTAGTTTTCCATCGAGGAAACCTTTCGATCGAATTAATTCCTCTCTGCTCGAGTTCTACCGACGATGTTCCTTTTACCATCCGTCCCATTTTTTAACTTACTTTCACTCGGGGAACCTCGGATTACAGACGTTACAAATGATTATCTACGGTATTCACCGCTGAAAATGAAACTGCAATTACCACCATAGGGTTGATTTTGATCTTGAAAACGAAATGAGACGCGAGGCAACGGTTTCGCTGATTGTGCGTTACAATCTTCGACTTAATTGAATTTCAAAAAATGAAACATGTCAAAATTATAGTGGAGAAAATGTCTGCGATATCTCGGCTCATCGCGGAAATACAGGCTATCGAAATTCCGTCGTTTAAGCGTCTCGCGGAATTTTGTGTAATGGATCTCGTTCCGAGTCATGGATCATCTTCATTCAGCTTCTCATAAAAGGCATCGAGCCTGACTCTCTTCTAACGCATACGCTTGGTGTCCATCAAACGGCAGCCGTATTTCGCGATTTTTTTTCTGGATTACCGTACTTCCATCACCGGTTATCCTTTATTTGATGCCTGAAAAACTTTAACTGCTGACTCATATATACTCGGCGTTCTTTTTTCTTTTTTTTCTTTTTCTAACGCTCGCATCGCGATCTCCCCGCGTGGCTGCTTTTAAACTGCTTTTTAAATTGGCATTAAACATTTGAAACGTGAAACGTGATTAAATAACACGAAATGTTCCAGAATGGCGAAAATAATTCGTGGAATTACATTTCAGAATACGCGATTCCCAACGCTCTGGAGGATAGAACGGCGTTAACTTTTTAATATGCAATTTCAAGCATCAAATTGTAAACATATTCGCGATAAAAATATACCCGAGGCAACAATGAACAGAGTAATTTAATATTCAGTATCGCTCATCAAATTGAAAATGCAAATCAAATTAAATCGCATGCCATCCGTTTTACGTAAATTTACAATTAATTAAAACGTTCGCGGTGTCGGCGCGTAAGATCGCTTGAGAACTCGAAAGGAGCGTCATATTTCTCTTTATCGTCCATCATAATTTCCTGCATTTAAATATTCTTGTAGAAAACTCATTTTTTCCCAGCGATCCTCCAAGATACGTCTGTTACATCCTCCGTTCTCAAGCATCTCCTCTCGGCTACGTAACTCACTCCATGATTTTAATTCACTCGTATTGCCCGACGTTAATCTCTCGAGGAACGAGAAAAACTGTTTCCCGGGTTACGGGACGCGCGCCATACTTCATCGGTCTTAATTCAGAGATTTAGAAATCGTAGGAGCACGGTCACGTCCGCCTCTCAAGTATAACGCGTCCGCGGGAAATAAAACCTCGCGCGAGCGAAGGAAAGAACGCCCGGTTCGTACGATCTCTGACCGGCGATATTTCTCGTTCCACCCTGGCCAGCACACCCCTAGGCGGACGACCGTGTACGCTCTCGGACACCATGACCGCGATTATCTGCGAAGACGTCGCCGTATATTTATGACCGAATTAACCCGCGGAAATACATACCAAGCGCGCGAGGTATAGACGTGTTCGTATATAAATGCATGAGCAACGTACGTTTATAGAAAATCGGTCTGGCTGGCAGAGGCCAAGTTTTGTGTAAAGAGGGCCGGATCGTAATTTATGGGGTTTAACCGAGGGGTACCGTGACCAGGCGGCGGTTTAAGCTCGTGAAATCGAGAGCGAGAAGGAGAGAGAAAGAGAGATCGGAGAGGTATCGATTTCTATTGGACATCTTGGCGAACAATGAGCGGGTGAATTCGAGACGCCCGTGGACTCTGAGATTTTTTGGCACGTGTCCGGACACTTTTTTCGTCCGACGATCCCTCGTTGAGGTAACAATCTCTTTCCCGAGCATAGTTGTTCGCCTAACCCCTACGAGGTAGAATCAGTTACGTAGAAGCATACCCTTTTAACCCTTTAACCGCGGAATTTAATTTTAGAAATCTTATTTTCTACTAATTTAAATATACAAAAGATCGAATATTTTGAATGCTATAGATTAATTCAATAAACTCTAACAGCTACGGAATTCACGTGAACGATGTTATAATAAACTCAATTATTTTATACGAGTTTCTTTATATTTAAACAGATTATCAGAGATAAACAGAGATTTAGTCGGACGTGTATACACGTCGAACGCAGTTAACTGGTTAAACCATTTAGTAACGTGAGATTAAAGTAGACGGGAAACATCTCAGCGAACGATTTCCGCGAATGAAGCGAAATTATTTTATTGCTCAAAACGAGATGAGAAAGTATCGGTGGATTCGAACGATTCTGTTTTACCAATCAATTACGAGTTTCACCTGATAAAAGCGCTTGGACGGACGTGTAACGCGGCTCGTTTTCCAGTAAATACCGATGCCTCCTCGGTGGAGCGGTCGGTACTCGAGACGCTTTCCCGTCGACTGGCCGACGTCGAAGAATCGTGCGGCGACTTCCGGCGACGTCCCCGGGGATGCCGGAAATTAAGTTGGCCAGCGAATTATGCAAATGCGGATGATCGGTGGAAGGTAACCGAAGGAGCTGGATATTATCGTTCCACGATCACACGGAATCAGAGCATCGTAGCGGCTGGCCAACTTCGAAGACCCATCCGCGAGATATTTGAAATTGAAATGGGGACGTTCCAGTTTTTAATTAATGCCAGACCCGCTCGCCCGCGCATATACATAACTTTTTCCTTTCATTTTCCGCCAATTAATCTCGCATCGACGGTTCGATGTTATTTCATTGTCCCGTCCTTTCGGTCCGCTCGCGCCTCCTGCGTCCAATTAACATTTCTTCGGTTAAATGTACGTCCGCTGAAATGTCGACGCCTATGAATTCGGAGCTTCGAGGATCAGGTGATACGACGATGATATCAGGGAATTAAAACGTTACCGCATCGAATATAATGCTACGGTGTTTTAATAATGAATTCATAATGACCATCACACATTATCTATTTAATTAATGGACACACGGTACACGCGTCGGGACATCGAATTTCAAGTACGAAGTATACGCGTGTACGTACACACGTAGAGATTCGAAGAGTAGGATCCTTTCAAGCGTTAACAAGCTCCCAACGCAAAAAGCATCGAGTTCACCTGGCCCTCCTTAACGCGATCAGAGGGCACACGGGGTCCACCGCCGTCGAGTTGAACCGAAGCGCGAGCAGCACGCGTTCATCCCTGGACGCGCTTCCTACGTGCCTGGCTTCTTGCTGCTTGTCTACATGGTCCCTGATTTGATTTCGATACCCAAGCCGCGTTACCCGCGGGAATTCTCCGTTTCCTTGCCGTGGAAAATCGGCAAGGTCGGGCTAAAAGTTTCTACGGTTGGCCCATCGAATTACGAAGGAGCCCTCTCTTTGTGCGCTCTCTATCTTTTTGCTCGTCTCTGCGGAATCAACTGATCGAATATATCGGAATCATTCTTTTTTTTCCCTCGTTCTCCCTACGGTTCCCCGAGCTGTTCGGGATATTAGTTTCCGTTACTTGTTTCGTGGCTTCTGTTCGATATGAAATCATACAGCTGCACGTTTCGTATAGATTGCATACATCGAATATAATACGCGTAGCACCGCCATTTTTCTCGTGTTCCACATATTCTATTACAGTTACGATTAAATGTCAAAAAGTGCTCGACGATACGTTTTATTTTATGTCACATTAAATTTGAGGGATGTCGAACATTCTGGGAATTCGTAAGGAAATGCAATCGACGTACGTGGATTGTTAGCGTTCGAATCGAATCTGTGTGGAAAGGGGACGTTGATGGATGCGGAGCCGTTACGTATCCCGTCAGTTTCGATGGGTCACCTCCTGTGACAGTAATCTGTTGCGTTTTACTATCGTGTAATAAAATGGCCACGATCTATCTTGTTTTACACACCGTCCAGATGCTCGCAGCCAGCGATGGATTTTATAAATTCGTCGCTATTTTAATACCCATCGAACGAGCCTGAACTCGTGCGAGACGAAAATCAGCTCCGCACTCGAGATATTTTAGCGACACATTGGGCGATGTAATTTAGCTGCTGTAGAGCAGACAAATTATTTAAGTACTCGGCGAATTCTAGCGCTTTTTCTCTCTCGTCTGTGTTAATGAGATAAAAACTGCCCAACAGTACGTGCGTACGTAACATCTAAGACGTAACTGGGTCACCCAATTTTCTTTTCACAGCTGCTAGGATGAGACTTGAGAGCGAGACGTTGTTTGAAATCGAATAAATTTCTTCGAATCACAAACGGGTAACATATGTATGCGTTCATCTACGGTAGATGCAGCCAGTGCTTAGGTAAATGCCCACCTGCAGAGCCCGCACCGTAACATCGATAATTCAGAGATTACGCAAAGACGAAGCTGGTTATGCTTGACAGACGCTCGGTATCGCGGATCGGATCGGCAATCGAAACTTGGAAAGTTTCCTCGATCTCCAAGGTGAATTTCATGAATTCGTAATTTCTATTTAGGGAAAGAAATTATAGGCGACTTTGTCCTTGAATAATTTCCTCTATGATCTTGGGCCGCCGCGGGATTTGACGAGCTCTTTGACGCTACCGAGGCATGGCGCGCCTGCGTTTGACAGATTAATTACACGTAGAATGATTTGAGCGTAGACATCGAAAAAAAATACGACTCCGTACGAAGTCTCGTTCATTTTATTGTTTCATTCAGTCGCGCGCTTCTCACTCAATTTTTCTAAAAGAGTTCAAGATGATAAGGTTTGTTCATTTTTTATACGTTGATCGACAGAGGACAATCTGTCTATCTTCACGGTAGAAATAAATGGCCGATCGATTTAACGAACGAGGGCTTATAGAGGCCATTACTTCACGTGATTTGCGAGCGATTGTAAATATGAGCGTAGATAATTCTGTAAAATATTTTGATCGCATATTTTCGATCTTCTTTTCGTTTCTGTAGCGAGCACTCAGTGCCCGATAGCGGCAGACAAATGCGTCGAGGCGTCGCGCACAGCTGCAGTGTTATTTGAAACGCTTCGCGGAGGATGTCCTTGAAGAAGAATAAAAAAAATCGAAGGCGAGAGACCGATAAGATCGTCGGGACCTAAGTTTCTCATCTATCGAGCGACCAATCGAGTCGAAGGGAAATTATCAGCAGCTCGTCGAGCTTGCTATCCGAGAAGCGGGAGCAGAAAACGTGGCTGACAGAGGTTGGGAAAAGGAACGGGAGGAGGGTCTGAAGGGTTAACAAGATTAGCAGCGATCACGAAGGCTCGCATCCTTGCGAGTCACTCAACATCCGCCTGGTAACATTTAACCCTTGGATGGGCTACGTAGCTACCAGCGCGCGGCATCCCCTGCTATCAGCTACAACCACCACCACTTCCTTACACCATTCCATATCAGGTCTCTCTCTCTCTCCCTCTCCCTCTCTCTCCCTCCGTCTCTCCACTCACGAGCCACTTCCGGTGACGTTAAAGCTGATTCTGCGAGCAAGCATCTCGCTACTTACCTTATACGCGAGGATGAACGCGATTAAAGCTGTCGAGGTTGGTCTTCAACTCGATTTACCCCTACGCGCGCTAACCCTTTCTTTCTCGACGTAACCGCGCAATTACACACGTCAGACTACCAAACAGTATGACAACTTTATCTGCATCGTCCATTTTTCTACCACTTTACACGTAACGCTCCTACAATTCTAGCAATTTTATTTTCACTCGCAATATACGTACAGGAATACTCTTTTAAAGGAAAATCTTGTAAAAAATCTGACACGTTATAACAAATGAGAGACTTGAGAGACCTAATATACCTGTGTGCGTATGTATGGTCAAGTTTCTATCCTTATGTAATCTACAGTTATAGCTACAGCATATGTACAACTATTGTAAAGCTGTATGGGCTGTCTTAATGCTTATTGAATAAAAAAAAAATAATAATTTTATAGATCTGAAACTCTTGACAGAGATCATATGGCATGTACAATTCGTTAACACTAGGAAGACTGAAACTTAGTATACACCCATATTGCTTAAAAGCAGTCAAAATGATTTCATTATGAAAGAATAACTAAGGTGTAAAGAGATGTATTTAAAATTAATTTTTAATATTTTTTTATATTATTTACAGTTATTAAACAAGTTATAGTAAATGTTAATAATAAAAAAAAATTCTAAGGAATTGTATCATTACAGACATAATTCTTTTTCTAAGTGAAACTGAAAGGCAGTCAAAATGACTTCCTTGGGCAATCTAGTGTTAATTTTAGTCATATAAAAACGTAACAAGATAAATAACGTAAGTGACAGTTTTCATTTATTTTATTTTCAAATAGAGTCGTCCTCTTCGTAGTTTGACATGAAAGGTGGCGGCGTGGCATGGAAACAAGAGACATAATGAATGTAAATGCATTCGACGTCGGCATTATACGCGACTCGGTTGCATTTCATACGGGACGGGACGGGGCACACGTTCGATGCGATTTTTCAACGCGCGTCTCTATGGTAATCGAATACAATGCGGCCGACGCGATGGTGCCCCTGAAAGCTATCCAAGATGCCTTGGTAATTCGACGCGTTTGCGTATGCATGCAACTTCTGGATATCCAATATCCATGGAGTGCTCGAAACACTTCCGATAGGCACGGCACGGTGAAGCTTTCGCTCCCGCGAAAACTGCGGACACATCCGCAGCGGATCATGACGCATTCTGGCAAATCAGTGAACGGAGGGTTAATGGTAAATTAAAATACAAATCAAGACCGAAACTAAACGCACGTCATTTTTTAAATCGAGTAACTCTTGTACAATCGGCGATCCGATAAGCGATATTAATCGAAATGCTGATTAAATTCTAAGTAAATTTCATCAACGTTTAATTAGCCTGTTTATTATGAAACTGCTACGGTCGAAACATTATTTGGCTTGTTCGTACGTTCGTAGCAACTTTTTTCGATTTATGACTTCAGGGCATACGCAACGTTTAACATCGCCATTAGTCAATATTTTACTGGTTTATTTATGTCGTATATCGAGTATTGCGACGATACATGCATTAATACGTGGACCAGGTTAAATCAACACGACGCGAATGTTGATTGAAAATAACGGCAAAACTCACTTCGCTCAATTACCGCGACATCGCTGATTTTAAAATAATCGAGAAAAAAAGACGGATGCACCGTCGGTAATGTATCTCCGATCAACGGTGGCGGCGATTCCCAAATGAATTAGATTAAAATCGATGTCCTAATCTTCGCCGGGATTTACGGCGAATCGTGTAGAATCCGTTTTCCTAGAAGGCGAAATTCCATTAGTCCCGCGGTCTAATTTCCATGCGGTTCCCGACGTTAATTCGAATTTGCATGCCCGCTTACGCGAAAGACACGTGACGCAAACCGTATTAAAATCGATCCGACGAGAAAAAGTATCGAACGTTAAACTCTAATAGAATATAACGCTTCGCTGTCGGCCGATATGATGGCACATGAAAGGAATGAACATTAGTTTTACAGAGTAAAATTTAGTAAGGGTTACGTGCGGTGAGCCTCGGGAATGGGGAACAAACAGGTGAGGGTAGAAGTTATCAGGAAACATCGTTGTTAACGCGACACAGACAACTACGATAGTTTGATAGTCCTGCGATTGGTTCAATTAGCAATACGTTAGTTACCGTCAAAGGGTTCGTTTACCAAAGTTAACGGATCCCTCCTCCATAATGTCACGCTCACAATCAGCACGGTAATTCTAATCGCCAACATACTCGTAACCCTGACCAGCCGTTCGCCGATCGCTTCTCACCTCTTTAATTCAGATTTCATTCGGTTGTATCATTCGCTTGAAATTGGACCGCGTATCGAACGGAATTTGCACGATGATAATAATTTAATGGAGATAGCTCTACAATTACCGTGCAAATTAAACCCTTCCCGTGCCATTTAGCTCGACGGAAGTCGTGCTCAAGCGGTAGGTATCGACGCGCGCCAAACAGATCCAATGTTTGGCTTAATTCATGCCCAAGTGTTGGGCCTCTCGTCGCGAGTCTGACTCGCGATATTCATGTTTGGCCTAAAATCTTCATCGCGAGTCAGACTCGTTAAAGTACGGGAAGGGTTTAAGAGATGATTAACAGTAGATTGCCTAAGGAAGTCATTTTGACTGCTTTTGGGCAATATAGGTACATACTAAGTTTCAGTCTTTCTAGTGTTAAATCGGATCACAATTAAAAATGACCTGATCGGTAAGCAAATGACTCGATAAAATATTTAAAAAATGATTAAATTCTGAAAATATTGGGAAGAAGTGTGCAAATAGAAAACTATGAAAATCGTGCGATTTGATATGCATTTAGGTCCGGGAAGAATTTCGTGGAACGAAAGGGATCGAGAGGTTGATTATAAAAAAAAATAGAATATCTATGCGGATGTAAAAAGGGGCGCGTCGAAACGGTGGTCTCGTTCGACGGGTGAATCGAGACCGATCGCGTTAATTATTGGCGCAGGATGCTGAAAACAGTGTCGGCCGGCGTGACGGTGAGTGTTCGCGGGAATCGGGCGATCGCGTTCGGGCATATCGCATAATTAAACCGCGGCCAATTGTCCGTCGTTTCGTAATAACCCGGCGTTTTCATCGGAATAACAATTTCGGCTGGTGGGAAGGCGATGGAAATTCCAGCTCGTGCGCGTTTTCAACTTGAAAATCGTCGCGTTTCGATGGCCGGCGATAAAACGGCGCGGGTACGTCGGAGAGATCGGCGGCGCAACAGGCGTACACCACCGGGGATCGAACCGTGCCGTGGGTTCCCATCGATCGCGTCGAATCGATCGGAATCTCGATGAAACGAAGAACTCGGTGCGACGCAACGCCGCTGTATACACGGTCAGCCCGGGTTTTGTCGTCGCTACGCGTCGCGTCGCGCTTCATCTCGAATTTCGCGGGCTGTTTGTAATTAAAAGCCTCTCACCCTTTTGGAACAACGCGAAATTAACGAGCCGCCGAGTTAATTAACTTCGGACGCGTTTCACGAGTGATTATTGGATCCATAACTGTCTGAGAACTCGGTTATCATCGAATATTTTTCCCTCGCATGCTTTCTCTTCTCTCTCCCTCTCTCCATGTTCGTCCCGCATCGAAACTGGTTATCGCTGGTATTTTTTTTTTTTTTACGTTCGGAGAGGCAGCACAAATTCCGTTGTAATGTATACGTATAAATTGCAATAAAATTGTTGCTTTCATAAGTTCTCACGTAACGTTTACAAAAACGTATTTCACTATTTTTCATCGAGACACCGAACGGCCGAGACGCGGTGAAAACGACTGGGAAACAGCTGCATACATTCACTGCTAGCTCTCTTCGATGCGTCGAAAGATTTCTTAAACGGTCGGACTTCACTACTGTTTTGAAATTCAGATTTCAGACAGGATTCGTTTCATAATTAATCTCTCGGATTATGCGAACGGTAGATTTGATAATGAATCGAGTAGAAATAGTTGCAAGTTTGATCACGTCGACAGTTAATGAGGGTTCTCTGATTCTGGAAGTTTGTTCCTTGCGGAATGGCGAAGATTTCCCCGAGCCAGTGACTTTATGATACAAACTTATAAAATTGATCGGCAGATATCGGGCTATACGGGCATCCATAAATTCGCATTTGTGTACAGGCAATCGTTATTATTTTTAGATTCCTATGAACATGAGAGACGATTTGAAGCGCGGTTAAACGTCGAAATGGCGTTGCGAGCGAGCGTAATATCTCTCGGTACGAGGAACGTTCTTCTGGCGCTTATAGGTGTAGAGGAGTCAGCCGGAAGTCGGTTCTCTGGGGCGAAGAAGGGAAAGAAATCAGCGGTGGTTAGACACGAGCTCCAGCCGGAAGATTCGATCGAAAATCGAGAAAGGGAATCGAATTACGTTTCCCTGCAGCTGGCGTAACAAAAGAGAGATAATGGCCAATGGAAAACCGGAGGCAACGAGAAGCGAGCCCCGGGATCTTTGGATTACGGCCGGCTCCATCGTGCTTTTATATCTAATTACTCCTATTTACAAGGTCTTCTGCCGTGAAAAGGTTTTGATGAGCAAACCAGCTCGCACGTCTTACTCTTCTTCCCGCTGAACCGACCAGAGCTATCGGTTGGGCCCGTGATAATGGCGAGATGCGCGTAGCTGTTTCTCGTGTAATCGTATTTGAGCGTTGACCAAGAGAGAACGAAGAAGAAGCCTAACATTTTTACGTGAAAATTGTCCGAGACACGAATCGATGAGCAAATGATTTTCAATACTGACAATGCATTTTAAAATGATATTATCGGACAGAAATATAAAGAATAACTTGTTTCCCGTTCTCTTCGATTTCAAGATTAAATACGAGTCGGAGACATTCCTTTAAAAATTGCTTTCACGTTCGATCGATTCTTTTTATTTGAATTACTTGCAGGTACCTTTCCTCCTTCGCGAGTTCGACTCATGAAATTCGAATGAATGAGATTCCAGTTGAAATGAAATAAATGTAATAGCAGAAGGTGTACCATATCTCATCTCGCGACGTCGTGTCGTTTGAATCGAAACCCGGTGAAATGTGTTGCACGTTATCTTTAAATAATAATGAAATAGAATTTGTGAAATGTTCGACCGGCTTCCAAATCAGTTATTTATCAGTTATTAGTTTTCATTCGATATTGAAATTAGATTCGCGTTTCCCGCTGGTCGGTTAACAAATTACACAGCCACCACGGTCAGGTTAATGACGCACAATGAGTACGGTGATCAAACGGGTATGCATATCATCGATTTAAATGCGCGATATTAAGAGGAATGTAATGCGTGATTTCTGTGGAGTACTTACCGTTGATAACGTGCACGTTGACGACGGCTCTCTGTGCCACAGTGGGCACGCAACTATAATTCCCGGAGTCGCTTGATTTCGCGTGGGTGATCTTCAACCTGCAATCAAATTTTAAAGACCTTGATTAAACAATATACAGCGAGACGGCGTTCGTCGATTGATATCAGAATTTTTCATTCGACAGATAGCAATTTCGAAAATATTCCAGTCACGTTTCCCGCGGCAAATCAAACTCACAATTTAATACGTGCGTCTTATCATCGCGTTCGCTGCGAAGCGAAACGCAAACGAAAACACGTTGGATGCACAATTCAGTGATGAAACCGTACTACGAGGGATAGAAATAGATCGAATTTTGTGATTATCGATACGTGGTTTCGGCGACGAACCGCTCGTACAAAATAATTGATGACGAAATTAACAATGGAGTATCGATGATTAATCGATGGTTGTTAACTGCTGGTTAATAGTGCTTGCGGCGCAATGAATTATCCCACGTCCATACCCACCTTCCTACCTCGTACGAAGAACACGGAACTAAGCGTAAACCTTTACGAAATAGAGACTGCACCGAGCCAGGATCGAATGCAGTTCTATATGTATGACGATAATGATACGACGGTAACGGTGCAATTGAAGTCTTTAGTTAAAAATGAAAAGTAACGTGCACGAACGTATATAAAAAAACGTATGATAGAATTACATATATCGTTCGGCGTCGTTTGAGACTGGCGCACCGTGCTAACAATAAAAATTATTGTCAACCGACTGTTGTCAGAAACAGGGTAGATATCGGATGTCATGGGCAAGCGTCGTAAAATAAATCCAACGATCATGTTCACCTAAGCGTATTATCCCCGTGGCAGCGTTGTACATCATTCCTTTCACCGTCGTAATAATGGGTCCCCAACACTTCTCTCCCAAGCGACATAATGCCTGGTACACGGCGACGTTGGATGCGAGCGCGGCGGTTATAAGTAAAGTAAACAGCTCCTGCGAGCCGAGTAAGTAAACCCGGCCTGACGCCGAAGTAATAAGTCTGACGATGATTATTATTTCATTTTGCAAGGAAAAATTGGTAACGTATCAGACAGTATCTGACAGTAGTAACTTCAGTCGAGCCGAAAACTGCTCGTTTGCTCTGTGTAACATTTTCGATGTTTTATGTAAATACATTTGCATCTCCGTGATCAAATTGACATCGGGTATCGCGTGTATTATCATTACCAATGCGAGCGTCCCATGGCGACCCATTGTAACGAATCCGCGGTTGCCCCTTTGTTCGCTTTACTTGTCATCCGGTTTATATTTAGTGAAGTATTTATTGTTTTTCCATTTAATTGCATTCACACGGGCATTGTACCGCCTATCCGCTCGCCGAACTCTTTCCATTGAACTATGGTCACGGTGAACGAGATTCACGAGCTGTATCTCTCCACGCGCGTTAAAAATCAGAGGAAAATGTTTCTCGTTCGAGAGATTCACCGAATTCCTGATCGCCCTAATGATCTTACATTATTGTATTTGCTGCTGCGTCTATAAGCTGTTATTAAATTTCAATCGCGTCCGAGTGGCCTCCCGAACAAGCAGAAATAATACACAGGGCAGCGGAGGTCGTAAAGAAGTTCCGGCAAGGCAAGTTTGCTCCCAATAGATTATTGATTAATCATTTACTTGGCGTACTTCGCCAGTTAGTTTCATCGTGCAGTATTGTAACGTATCGCGCCCCGGGGGCTAATAACGATCGTTTAAGGGTTACGTAACGGTGTCTCGAGCGTCGACGTCGTCGTTCCCCGTGCAACCGAACACGCTTCGACAAATAATTATTTTAATGCATGGGGAATCGGCGTTACCGCTGACATTAATAAACCCACCCCGGTTAATGCGAACGAATCGCACAAGATTTTCTCACGATACAAGTTTTTTTAGAAGCTTCTTTGCCTTCGCTCGTGCCGTTTTTCATCTTATTAAGTTAAATTATGAGACAGAATCTCTTTTGGCGACGCGACTGTTAACGAAAATATTTCGTTTGAATTTATTCTGCCCGAGATTCTACCCGGCGCGGCCAGGGTCAAGGGCTGCCGGGGCTCTAATAAATGTTAAAGTTTGATATAAAGATAAAAATTGTTTTGGGCGCCAGTCGATTTTTACGATGAACCGACAAACGAGCTCGAGACCCATCAGGGGGAGTAGATTGGTGACCCGTGGCAATTCTAATGAAATTTTAAGGCGAAGAGGAGGAAGTAAACAATAAACTTATGGATAATTCGCAATAGAATAAAGAATATTATAATAAACAGTATTTTAATATAATAATAAGGGTTATATGGTAAGAGTAATGTAAGTAATATAATAAGAGTTATATAGCAATAATAATACGAGTAATATGATAATAAGAGTTATAATATAAGTAATATAATGGTAAGAGTTATATAGCAATAATAATATAAGTAATATTACTTGGATAAGTTATCACGCACTTTTTTGACTTACGCAGTTGCGGTGTTCGCTCGCTGTAGGTGCCGGAACGGTCCGTCGATTTCGCTTAGTTATTTTCAGAATAGGACAAACAATGACGCAGGAGATTAACAAGTGGACGTTCGCTATACGGATAGTCGCAGGACGAGGATGAATTCACAAATTGTCTAATACGAGAGTGCGACTGTTATGGCTAGTAATTGGGCGCAGAGTGCGAGACGTGGGCCGACACTCTAATATGCGCGAAAATGGCCCCTACCCCTCCCCCTTATGATCCTATCGATAGTAGGGAGTCGGTGTTAGGGCCCCGTCGATAATTAGGGAACCGAAGATTTTATAATTTTGTCTCTCCGAGCGGCCGAGTTCCGACTCGTCGAGGCAACCTTTTGTTTGCAACCTGTCTGTCACAATTACGAGGATTCACTAAATTCAGGTGGACCTATATTAAATAAACAAAGGGAACGAACCGGTAAGACAAGTTCAGTGATCTTCACGGTAAATAAATGGACGAAAAATCATTTTATCGATTCCACTCTCTGTGCCTGCATTAAAAAAAAGAAGTATAGCGATTACATTCAACCCTTCCCCGGTTCATGGTTCACGGATTATAACTTCCATCCCTCTCCATTCAGGAACCGGACAAGCTCAGCACGTGCGCTATAATATTCAGCCGGTCCTCGGAGCGCGGCAGTGAAACAGGTCAGTCCTTTGTCAGACGAGTCGTGCACCGTGAAGACGCATCGGGCATGCTCTGCATTTCTAGCCCTGGTAAGCCGTAGAGCCCGGCCGGGTACCTTGTCAGTCCCACGGCTGGTTTGTGTGCCGCGGGAATATTGCAGGCCAGAGCTCGCGTCTGTTTTTGGACGTGATTGACGATTGTCAGCCACGCTGCGTTTCGCGCCGACGAATTTACGAGATACCCCGGTTTCAGGGCCGGCGAGGAGGAGCGGCGAGGCCTCAAGAACCAGGAATTAATTGTCCGCCGCGTGGGCCTGGATTGCATGCGACGCAACGCGTTCTTCCCCTGTCCGAGGAAGACGGATCTCCGCGTCGGATTGTCACCGAGATATTTACGCCGTCCAACGCCGCGGATCGATCAACGGGCATAATTGTGATCGATCGCGCCTCGGTTTTACCGGTTTCGGCGCGGAATAATTAACCAGCGGTGATTCGTTCCGCTCTCGGGAGTTCTCTTTCAACCCGTGGACCACCGTTATAACGCCTATTAATTTGTCACGCGTTCAACGCGTCCGATGGGTCATTTCTCGGTCGAAAGCTTCTTTCGAGTTCGCGCGTCGCGTTAATCTATTATATCGCGTAATTAGGAATCGCGTACGTGGTAAATTTCGGTGGTCATTGAGTCAGGTATAGCTATGACGATTCATATCGTGAAAAGGTAGCAGAAAATAGAAACGGAGGACGAAACGTGTGGAGACGGACATGTTAAATCGATGACCGAGATTGAGTACTCGATACAAAGTATCATTACTATATATTTTTTATTATATCATTTTATATTATTAACCCTTTGCACTCGAAGTTTTTTTTCATTCATATTACCAGCAACTCGAAGCAGTTTCAGTGACAAGAATCATATTTATATATACGTAAATAATATGCGCATTCAACGGAAAGACATCATAGTATTGTAGGAGGGTTTTCTCCTACTAATGAGTTTCGAATGATAGGCGTTTAATTAATTCAAATTATAAACTGTTGGAGATTATTTTAATTCCTCAAAAATACGCGTGATACCTCAATGATTGCCAAGGGCCAACTGCCGCAAGCCGCGTCCTTTCCGGCCGACGCTCAACGTTCATTCGACGTTCTTCTGTTTTTGACGAATACGCAGTTCCAACGGTTTCTTAAGCGTAAGGCGGCAATGCTGCCTTAAGTTCAAGGGTCATCCTTACAATATACCTTAAATGTCTACAGTATGTTATTCTTTTTTTTTAATCGATTATACCTTCAAATGTTGTGGTATATAAAAAAAACAAAAGAGTATAACATTATGACTTTGTATAATCGTTCAAGGTGTGATAGCTCTTGAAACAATCGCCAATATGTAATCGTGGCTTTTCGATACAGGTATAACAAAAATAATATAAATGTATATATACTGCCAGCAAAAGTACTTTGTCTTTGGTGCGAACTAAAAATTATTTGCATTGTCTCCATAGCGGAGCCCTCGAGTTTGAAGACAAATTTTAAATGGCTCCGTTCCTGAGCCCTCGAGTGCAAAGGGTTAATAAACGAACGGATTATTATTTAATCACATATCGATCGAGGCTTACCTTGACGTGAGCGCGCCACTCCACTCGGTTGTGACGGTGATGCGAGGCTCGCCGTTAACGTCGTTCTCCGTGTGCGGCGACGTTACCACCGGCTCGTTACCGCGGTACCAAGCTAATGTCCCCAGATCGTGAGGCCCCTGAGACCTCAAGCAAGTCAACGTGAGAACGCTGCCGGTTTTTACGTACAGGTCCGACGGGCCGAGTATTCGGGCACCTGCCGCTGTAACAAAAATTATTCATCGGGGCAATTAGCATGTTGCATCAATGACTCGTCGCGCGAAATAAAGATTTCACGGTAACGTGGTAATTATTTCTCCGCCGGTATCAATCGTACTATGTATCCACGAGGCAAATCGCGCGATCAACTCGTCGACGCAATTTGCGAGACTAAGCTCGTTCGATCAGATACCGAGTGACGGGTACAACTTGAGAAAAGCCGAAGGACAGACGTGGTTTTCCGAGTCGCGTCAAATTTCGAGACCATTATCGGATATTCGGCTCGGATAAATTATTCATATCGCGGGGCAAATCGCGTCGTACACAAAGCGGCAAGCGTCGCAGCCATCCTGGGGATTCGGTTCGACCTACTTTGCGATTAGCACGCGAACGTTTCCTCGGCACTGTGCATCTATAACGACCGCGCGAGTAATTATATGCGAGCGTAATTGTTGCCAAAGCGGAGAGAGCCGAGCAAAAGAGAGGGCAAATCATAAAGCGATCCCGTCGGATCGTTTAAAATTGCACCATGTACCAAGTACGTCCCTGACGTGAAACAGAGGATCTACACGTCGAACGACACCCGTTTCACCATTTATTTCAAACATCGTATCGCGGATTCTCGGACAATTGCACATTCATTGTACGTGCGTACGAACTTCTGTAATATAACTTCAGTGCGTCTACAGATTCTTAGAAGAATGTTACCGTTTATAATTTGATTTTATTTTTAATTTCAGAAATTTTGCCACGAAGCTGTTTAGATGTTAAAACGTCGCGGTACGATGATAAATGTTTAAATGCCATTTCCGAAGCGATTTCACGGGTTCAATTTTCACAGCCAAGGCTCCTCTTCTGCGTTCCAGTATCTCCTTCTTTTTTTTCTCTTTAGGAGAAGCTCTCATCAATTTCACCGTGGTCAGCGAACGTTTCTATCACGGCTACAGTCGAATGACGATTCGGGCGAACACAAGAGGAATGTGTCTAGTCACTGTTGAGATATCAAATTCGAGCGGGAATAACGGAGCCCGTCTGACTCGCGCTTTTCCATTCGCGGGGGTGCGTTCGTATCGATTTTCGTTTTCCACTGCCGCGAACATCATAGCCCGACGTTCCTCGTTAATACACCAATCTTTAGTCTTTACTTTTTATGTCTGATTAGAAGCAGATATTGGTTGTATCATTTTCTGCGCGTATCGTGGACGTATTATATGTACGTACTACGTACAGCTTCGGACAATTATTCCGGACCCGCTGCTGTTTATGTGTGAGTCCCCTATTGGGACAATACTCAAAAGTAGTAATAGGTCTATATGCCTCATTTTGTCAGTGCTCTATCTGACATTAATGCTGCTAGCTTCTGACATAATTTTGGCGCTTCGAAATAAAAACAGTTTTAACCTGCATCTTGATAAACAATTATTAAGGTAATTTTATTTCGAAGCTGAACGCAGAAATACGTGAAAATCTGCGCGATATATAAATGAAGAAAATAATAAATATTCTGTTCTCTTATTTATTTATGTTTTTATTCCTTATATTTTATTATACTCATTTATTGCCTATTTATATATTAACTTAATTAGCATTTTAAGACGTAAGAGTTTATTATTAATTTATTTCTTAGCTTAATGGTGATTTTAAGTTGTAAGTGCTTCCTGTTTACACATTTATTAGCTCAATTAATATTATATATAAAATCTAGTCTTATTAATAAATTCCTCTATTGTTAATACAATTTTCATTGTTATTAACACGCTTTCTCTTATAAATGCACTACAATTAATTTCTATAGAATAATCTCTATAGAACTATCTCTATAATCTCTATAAAATTAATAAAACATATCATACAATAATCTTTATAAAAGTAATAAACCTATCGCTGATAAAATCCTGCACTATTAATGAACATTTCGTATTTAATGAAATACATGATCATTCCATTAACAAATAAATGAGCAATTTATTTTGAAACTGGTCTAAGTCCATTTATCAATTATTTTCGGTTGTTAGTATTTAAGAGTTTATTATTAATTTATTTCTTAGCTGAATTAAGATTTTAAGTTGTAAGTGCTTACTGTTTATACACTTATTAGCTTAATTAATATTTGTAGTAATATTCATTAATATTACATTAGTAACTGTATGTCAAGGTGCAGGTTAAAACTGTTTTTATTCCGAAACGCCAAAATTATGTCAGAAGCTAGCAGCATCAATGCCAGATCGAGCACTGAAAAAATGCGGCATAGATTTATTATTACTTTTGAATATTGTTCCGCTAAGGAACTCACACATAAGCAGTACTGGGTTCAGAATAATTGTCCGATTCGGTACAGATCTAACAACAATAATACAAGCTTTCGGATAGTACGCTAAAAATATTATATTTTAAGGCTTCGAAGCTGTTGCTGGATTTTAAATGTTTAACCACCTCGAACTTGTCAGGGAGAATTATTACCGCGTTTATCGATCGGACGTAACCAAGATGCTCGGCTCGTTTATCATCTAGAATCTAGGAGCAACGTGTGGCCAACGGAGCGCGCACGGCATCGGGCGCGCGAAGCTCGCAATTACACGAATAATCGGCAAATATCGGGTACTTTAACTCGGCTCGAACAAGAGCCGGTCCGATAAAAAGATTCCCCTGGATTTCCCGAATAAATGTTTTCGCACGAGCGCGTGATTTATCGCGCGGGCGCACCATTAGCGGCTAGTTTGAAACAAAGCAATTTATTGCGCTCAACCCATTGCGCGCGGCCCTTTTTTTCCCTTACACCGCGCGCCTCCCAACCGCTTTCGAACGTTCCGACTGTATCCTCCCGGCATTTTATTAATGCCGCAAAACGTTGCAGCTTTTACTGCTTTCACGGGACAAATTGTACGCGCGGGCACCTACGCTGGTTTTAATTATTATTCGTGCCCGATCTTGTTTGAATTATCGGTTATGTCCATTCGGCCCGGAGTCCGCTCGGTTCGGCATGAAAAATTATGGCCCGAGAAAATAAAAGTCCATAATTAAAAGTTTACGCGTAATTTGCTCTCTACTCATTTTCCTAGGAGAGAGGCATAAAAACGAGGAACGACGAATGGCTGGCAGGCAAAAGCTAAAAGTCTAGTGGGGAAAATTGAAAGAACCAACGTAAGAGAAAGCGATGAAAAACGAGTAGAGGTATTCCAAATTTAAATAAAAAAAAATGTAAGTAGGAAAAAGGTTTGTGAAAGTGTCTTTTCTGAAAGGGAGAACTGGGAAAAGTGCAGCGTAAAAATTAAAAAGTGCTGCTTAATAAGGGTACGATGTCAAGAATGTAGAATACGAAACGAAGCGCAAGGATTATTTTTTTGCGCGGTCGTAAAAAAGTTTAAACAATGACGTTAGAATAAAAACTCTCTCTTATCAGAGATCCGGTCTCTCTCATTCGTAGATCTATTTTTGCCCTGTTTATTCGCTAATAAACCAACAGGTAATAAATGATCTCGACCTTTTCAAAGGATTTCCCTCG
>SHCU01000026.1:61745-75655 GCA_004307685.1 Ceratina australensis
CAAGAGAAAATTGTGTAATTAACTTGGACGCAGAGAATCGGAACGGTATCATTGGGCTAACAATGATTTCTCGAACGATAAACTTGGAAACTGTTAAAGCCGGGAAAACTAGCTGCGAAGGAACGTATTTTCTTGGACCGAGGATTACCCGGAATCGAATCACCGTGAAACAGAGAGGGGCCGCGTGCGGCCGATAATGTTGCGCGAAAATCGGGAAACAAGCTCCGAGGCGGAGGTTATCCCCGCGGGAGCGAAGGAGCCAGCAAAAATATGATGCATCGCTGGCGGGATGACGGGGAAAAAGTCGGTCGATCGCAAATTTCGCGGGATCCTTTTCCTCCCGGGCGAATCTTCGAAATTTATCGGGTGCGCGCCTCGCGGATCGGGCGATCGTGCTCGCGAAACGAGATTCGATACTCGGTTCCTCCTGCCGTGTTGTTATGCACGCGAACGGCGCGAGCACATGGAAAATGAACTATAGCCGGATAAACTGCTCCCGATTTTATCGGATTCCGTGGCGAAGAATTTCGGACTCACCGCTGGCCGTGTGTATGGTTACGGCCCCTGTTACGTGCGATCAAACATCCGTTCGACCGGCTACAATCGCTCTGCTGTACGTCTACAGCGGCCGCTGATAGGGAATTCCTCGAGCGTTACGTCACGTTGCGAAATGAAACGACGTTAATAAATGACGTTGCGAGCCACAGGTACACATTTTTTGAATACCGTAACTCCGATCGATACCGGATAATCGGCGTTATTCGAAAAAAATAACATGCGCGCGTCGAATTTCTTTTGCATTAATAACGGTATCTTGTTAAGAAGGATACAAATCGGCTGTTCGCGTAGAGCGGTGAAAAATGGACGTGCTCGCGAGCTCGCGCTGCTCGCATTTGTATCAGTCACGAGAAATTCCATATACACGTTTATTTCCCGCGTGAATCTTCAAGGATCGTGTTTCAATGCCCCCCGCGCTATCGAAAAGCTCTTCTCTCGATAACGAGTTTCTCCTATTGTTCGCGTCGAGATATTCATGTAAATCTCGTCGCCTGTATCGCCACGGTGAAAAGAACAGTTACGCGAGGCACGAACCGTATAGGTTGCGCTTCATCCAATAATTATTCCGTTCGATGATGCTGTCACTCCGCGAGCATCGTAACGTTAAAAATGACACGGAACTTCATGATCGAATAATATGTATATAACCCCAGCGAGCTCATCATCAAATTTATGCTACGCATCCTGTTACATACACAGTAATTAAAGGTTCGTTTCAATTAGTGCATGTTAATTAGAGAATGCATAATAAATTTCTATCGTTATTTAATACTTAAAACCATCGGAAATACGTATAATGTTATATAACGTATCCGTCAGGCAACGTCAATTAAAACGTAACGAGCAAATCAAATTATAAAATTACACAATACGTTTGCGTACAGGATTTATCATTTCCGTTTCATTACTTTTCATCGATCCCGCCCCATTAATTACAGTATAGTAATTTCCGAATCGCGCAACCAGGAAACTAATTTCGCCTGCACTTCGTGTTCGTCAAAGGATCCTGATATCAAACGTCGGAGATTTTAAGTAGTAAATCAGAACGCGTTGTTTCACGGTACTTTAAAAGTTGTTAAGCTTCAAACGATACAAAGTCAATACATTTTTGTACTTTTCTTTTACACTCGTCTGAGCTGCTCCGAAATGAGTCGAGGTATCCGCGGCACTTTTTACGCGTACAGAGAGACTACAGTTGCCTGTAGTAGCTTTTTACGGAGAGTGACGGTATCAAAAGGGTTAAATATAAGGAGTTAATTATTTTGTCGACAGGGATTGCAAGCGACACTGAATCGAGGAGACAGTGAATTTCAATGGTATCAACGATGTCATCGAGAAGCGATTATGTCCCGGAAAAACCTTCGAGGAAGCGCGATGGAGTTCAGCAAGGAAGAATGAGCCGACGCGTTCGTTTTCGAGCGATTAAAGAATCCAGGGTGCAGGCGGTTGGTTCAGCAGCGAGAAATCGGCTGACGGAACGAGCAGGTCTCTGTCCTGTTCTTTTCCGACGTTACGCGATTGCCGTGGATGACGATCAAAAGTTCTTTGAACCTCAACCAACACGGGCAACTACAATCTCCTTTACGATTCTGTCGATAAGTCGACGCTGCTGCACACGGCCGTGGGAACGTAATAGATTAGATGTGTAAACCGATTCGAGTTATGAAACGGCCTGGAGAAAACAGCACCGTTCCCATCGTTATCGTTTAGATAGACGGGCCAGATTTCCAGTTTCACCGCGGGACAGGATGCGGTTTCTTGATAGGCCGTTCCATGGGAGAAAGAAGATTTGGAGACACGTTGAAGTTTATGGTAGGAAGTTTGCGAAATCGGTACTTCGCGCTGATACGAGGAAAATTGTAAGCTAGCCCAGTAAAAATGAAGTGGACGCTAAATTTTATAGAAATTGGATCGGGAATAAGTTTCGAGAATGCGTATTACTCCTTACCGTTTGAATCTCGCATCGCGAGAGATTAATACCTTTACGGACATTCCACCGACTTATCATAGGAATTAACTGAATCGTTCCTGCTCTAATCGCCGAGAATTACTATATAATATATATGTATATATATATAATACTTAGAGATAATAATATCTCTCTATATATATAATACTCGTCAAACATCGATGATATTTCAGATCTCGACTTCGTAGAATTTCTACGGCTCATGAACACGAGTGTTCCGGAACAAAGAAGGTAGTATTTTCGCGAAATACCGAGACATAGTTGCTACCGAAATCAGATCCTAATTCTGTAATCCGACATTGTTATCAGAGCTAGTTTTCTCGACGTAGGGGTATAACTGGGTGATCCGGTGTAAACCTGCGGGAGAAAATGAAGAGAGAAGCAGAGAAACGGATTCGGTAGCAACGGGCAAGCTTCGTTCGTGATCAAATTCGATGACCCATAGAGATACAGAGGTGGAAATTTTCTACTGACTGTTCAGTGACCAGCAACCGATGTCTACGACGTAAAACCCTATCCAAACAATACCAATTTCCACAGTCCCGTAGTTTCGGTTCAGCGTAAAAACGGAAATTTAAGCTACCTTTCAGCTTAACGTCCAAGTAACCTGATTCTCCATAAAATCGGGATCGAATCACCACGAGGCTCAAGGAATTTATTGGCGGCTATACTCGTGCTGTTCCGGTAGCAATGACAAAGTCAGACAGAGGGTACGAAGCTCACCGCGGCTCTCGTGACCGACCACATTTTATTCCTTGTATTAAAATTGTGCATGTCACGGAAGCAAGTAAAAAAAATTTCGCGATAAATGATTTGACGATGGTAGCGGTTCGAGATACGCCCGTTAATGGACATCCAACGTTTCTACGAGCGTTCGCAGTGGCTGCGATTCGTGCCGCAAAAGCTCTCAATTATGATAATGATAATAATAATCCTTTAGCGGGAGTTAAACGACAACGTTTCCCGCGGAGCACCGCAATTTACGCAGCCGTCGCGGGAAAAAGGCGCTTTTAATAAGCCTTGAAAATAGTTGAGCAGATTCCAGGGACATGTCGCGGCATCCGGGGATGCTTCGAGCCATGATGAACTTCCTTCCCCGACCGCCTTCTCGCCCCCCCAATAAACTCCTCAATGGATTCTCTGGTGGAAATAATCGCAAGAAACGCCCTAAACGGAGCCGCGACTGCGTCTACTTCTCGTTCACCTGCAAAGATAATGAGGAAACGCTCGTCGTTTATGCGCACCGGCCAAGCCGTCCAGCCTCGCCCGGGCGCACAAATAACAGATGAAGTGCTATCACGACGCCGCCGGATGAGCTCACTTAAGTGCGATTAGTTTTAACTATGCAACACGCGTTCATGCCCCACGACGGCTATTCGCTCGACTGACCCACGCGTTTATCTCCGTTTCCCTTGACCCAACCGTCCGTCGAATCGATCAACCGTTAATGTTTCACGGTGATCCTTATTCGTGTATTTGAAGCGCGCCCGGTTAATTGTTCCATGGCCAGCGTGTAAAAATACGTTGACGCGACGGAACGAACCTATCTGCTCGGTGAAATCAGTTTGATTCGAGAAATTTGCGAGTAAGGGGCAATAAGTGCCGGAGGGAATTACCGTGGGTGGCGGGGAGTGATTCTTGTCGCAGGTACAGAAGATGAAGTGGCTTATTGCCGTTTGCCGCATCAAGCGCGAAAGCAGAGGAGGAAAGTTCAGAACGAGGGTGTATTACGTATGAACGAGACGAGATGTACTCTGGATGAAATAATTCACTGACTCGCGTGAGATTCTCTCTTGCTAACCAGTTCTGGGAAGTCGACTCATCTCTCAAAGCGGATTGTACAGAATTCTTTTTAATAAATAGTGAACCCGTGTCTCGCCTCAAAACAGAAACGTTATGTTAAGTTCTAACCGAGGCAACATCTCCGACCTCCTGCGAACGATAATTCTTCCTGAATAATAATCATCAATCCATTTTCAGCAAATAAAAAATAAACGATGTTTCGCTTATCTTCCATTTCTACGGGGATTATTAATTTAAGCAAAAATGAAGGACAAATTTATTCATTTTAATTTGAATTCACGTTATATTATTCTGATTCTACTAACTTGGAATCGTTTAATTATCAGAGAATCACGCGACAGCAGGATTCTGTAAGAATAATAGCAATGGGTAGAAGACAAAGGCTGAGGAACGAATCGGGAAAACTCGCTTCAGATACAGGCGTGACACGGTGCAACCGGCATAATTAAATCTGCGTTAAAAGGTCGCGTCAGAAATAAACAAGGCCGGCGCGACGGCGTTGCAGAGTCGACTGATGGAAAGCGGAACTGAGTAGAGGGCACAAGGGTGGCGGAGCTTGGATTTCCGCTTTTACTAGAAAATTATTTGCCTCCCGTCTCGCAGTGAATACTGCCTTAGCTATTGTGCGTCTGTTCACGTTAACGTAAGAAACGACGAACCCTATTGGACTACTCAGGTACCGGGGTCGAGATAAGGATAACGGATGAGCATCGATGCACGCAACGTGTGCTTCGACGCTCCTTGACAGACGTGAACTGGTACAATAAATCGGATAGGAGAAGTCTTTGTAAATTACTATCGGACGATAATAATAATCGGGCTATCACTGCGACGGCAGACTTGTCGCTTACATTAAAGCGCTTCAATATATTATTTTACAGATTCATCGTTGAACCGAGAATTAAATTGCGTCGCGTCACACGGTTTGTTTACGATTCGTTTTGATAAAAAAAATAAAAAGTTAATGCTTCTCTCCAGTCCAATTTGCAATTTTAATGCCCGCAAGTATGATACGCTCATCGGAATGAATCTACGTACCGAGAGAAACGAGTATCAAGTGGAATAGGTCAATGCACGATCAGACATCTTTCCTAAGAGCTTCTCCATTGACTTTCTAGCACCAGTTCTTAAAAATTCAAAACTGGAGTCACTCGTACGAGAGAAGAGCCACTTCGAATTTCCTCTCCTATGCCTGGATACGATGCCACATAAAATCTGACGATACTACCGACAATAGTCAGAATTTCTTCCGCGGTCCCATCGAAGACTCGCGATCGTTCCCCGTTGAAACGAAACTATGTATTCTTGTATCCGAGGCAGAGGATTCCTGCGATCGTTCTTATGCACCAGAACATATAAAGCAATGCCGTGCAAGCTGGATTACCTGTTCTTGAATTTCGACAATTATCGCGTTGTACTCTAAATGATTATCCGCTGCTTTCGTCGATGCATAACGATTAAAATATGTCAGGATACATCGTAAACTAAATTCATTGTACATTCGTTGTAAGGGAGACGGTTAATTACGCGATCTGTTGCAATCGAAAGACAAGAGTGATCGCATCGCAATTCGTATTGTATCGGAAGAAGGGAACGAGCTACTCCAGAATGCGTTGACGATGTGTAAGGGTAGGGAAACCGTTCATTAATATTGAAGGAAAAGAGGAATCGGAGAGGAAGAAACGTGGGATAAAAAGGATTCGCTTCACCGTTTAATTATTGCCGGGGGTTACCGGTACAGATTGTTCCGACGTTTCCCGTCGAGGCTAAAAGCGCAATCTTCGAGACCGAATTAAAGTTGAATCAGTAGCTCTGCCCGTCGGACAGCGGAGGGAGCAGGGAGATCTTCAAGTACGGCGGAAACGCTTCCGTTTTCTGTCGCTTCATTCGCGATTAGCGACGTCGATTACCGGTTATCGAGAGATTCATTACAAATTGAAATCGATTCAAGAGCCGGTTAGATTACGAATCCGTATGCGCGGTGCAAGACAGGATTCCCCCGAGACAATAGGCGTCGAGAGGTAATACAGTCGTTTAACTTCGAATTCAACGGATACAGAAAACGAGCGCGAAGATCGAAGATGTGACAAAGGGAATAGGACCGTGAGTCGAACGAGCTGATCGATGAACGTAGATATTAACACGCATGCCTGCGTAACCCTGTGCACGGGGATACGAAACGCTATTATTAGGACGTTCGCCGTTTCAAAGCGGTCAAACTGTTTCCCGTTTGTAAAGATATCAGCACGGCCCATTCGATCGTCTATGCATCACACGTTCGCGTCATGAACTTTGCATCCGAAATTCCGCGTGCGTTCCCAGATACCGTTAAACGTGTATATCTGACCGGAAATCGAGCCTCTTATCTCAAACAGTGGCTCGATTGGCCGCAGTATTTCATGGTACGTTTATCGTCTGCGAACGACGCATGATCAAGGCATTCATGATCACAACGTTCGTACGTCGATCGTAAAGCCGCGTGTTATTAGCGAGGGAATAAATTCTCGTACACGCTGCGCTTTTATATTCGTGCTTATAACTTCGTTTCGATGCGTCGCACCGTGCGGACAAACTGCAAAATTTGGGGCAAAACTCAGGATTTTGTTATTAACGCGTAGAATTCGGTCTTTATTAACAGGAAATAAAATTAAAAAAAAAAGTATAAATATAATTAACAAATTTATTATGGAAAAATAAATTTGTTTTGCGTAATTCTCTAACTCCTCCAAACTGAACAAATTAACATAAATTAATGCAAAACATAACTAAAAGGAACAGATAATAAAAACATAAATATTATTATCCGCTTTCGATGGCAGAACTACAATAGTTTCTGATGAAACACTAGATTCGTGATCTCTCTATACTGTCTATTATTAAATAATCCTTAATATTCGTAAAATTACGATTATGTTGGCTGGTGCAAGTTTTTCTATGCGTTGAAATGAGCGGGTCGGACGTAAGGAGAATCATATTAAATAAATCAGAATTTGTATTTTGGTGATTTGATTTACGCGCGTGGTTTAAACGATTTCTTCTTATTTCTTTATGTTGGGCTTCTAGAGCCTCCTCAGAAAGGAGTCCTATTGGTAGATTAAACTAATTAATGATTTTGCATCCATGAACTAGTACTTTGTGGACACTTACAGGCATACAGTACCAACTATATTTACTTAGGTATAAATCTAATGTATTGCTTAAAAGTGTGCTAGAAGTATTCGTATTTATATTTTGGTGACTTGATAGTACTCTTGAAATTGTATGAAATTTTTGTATTAAGTTTTTAAGCAAAGGGACAAAAAGGCTCGATTGTTTAAAAGCTTGTCAAATCAAGAGTTGCAAAAAGTTGCAAACGAAACTATGGAATTCTTAAAGTATAGGAATTACTCTATGGAAATCCATCAAAATCTCAGGATGTTTCTTGCCGTTTAGTTTCTATGATAGTTTAAAATTTTGTAATGCAATAGTGTTCACTTAAATTGTTGAAAATTATTTTTAACAAATACAAAAGAAAATAAATGTACCTTCCTAAGAGCCTTCCATTATTATAAAATTCTATACTTAATATACAACAAATATTAAACGCGAATAAAAGAACACTTCTGTAGTGTTTTTTAATAAATTAAGTGTGACAAATTTTTTTTTCATTTCAGATGCCCTATACATACTATACTAAAACCCAATTTCACTTTCTAACGGAAAATGCAAAAGAAATCATTATTATTTTATTATTGCATAGTTATATCATGCATAAACAATGTTTGTATATCATTGATAATGACATTTTTTATTTGAAAATGCTTGTCTGATAAAGGAAATAATCATTTTACAGCAATATTTCCATATACTGATTTTTGCCCTAAAATTCCGCACTGTGCGTCGCGGCAATAAAAGCGTCGATCGACGACCCGAGTCGTGAACCCATCGCGAGAGAACGGCAAGGCCCGAGAAGGAAAAACTGTCACCTGGTCAGGAAAGGGGAAGAGACATCGAGAGTAATTGGCCGACATTAGGGGAGAGCGTGAGGGCACAGGTTCTGTTAACGAGGAGAGAAAACAGAAATGGGAGAAAGAACGTGTCGAAACTTCTCCGGTCGCAGCGGAAAAGACCCAGGCCGCGAAGTCGGTTTCTCGGGATCGAGAACTTCACCGAGAATGCAACACTCCGACCCGGTTGATCGACGCGTTTCGCGCGAGCGCGGGAAGTAATTAGAGGATCTTCCCGGGCCGTGGGAGATTGTTCGAAATTGATTCGCGAAAGTTTGCCCGATAGACTGGGCTGATGACTATTTCGAGAAGAGGATTACCAAACCGCGCTCGTTTATGCATTCACGGGGAATTTGATTCGTATCAGGCGCGTGTCCAGAGGAATCTCATAAACTGTTGTCGTCGAGATTACGACGATACCTTCGTCTTTGACAATAAAATTAAGGCACGAACACAGGAAATGTGTTGTTGAACTACAAGGAGTCCGTCGATTCCTTAGTCGGATGCACCAGATTAATCTGATGTTTGATCGAACTACGATTTATCCTTGCTAATTTGATTTTTCGGAAAGCAACGCGAATTTAGATAAACGATACGAATATTTCATAATAATTCTGGTAAATTTGTTATTTATAATATATGCGTATTAAATTAATTCTGTCGAGAGCGCAGATGTCCATAGCTATCACTTGCGGTATGATATTGTGCGTCTACATTGTTATTATTATACATGCATACTAAAGTACATTCATTGCCTGAACACAATTTATCAGTGCTATTTAGCTAGCTCCGATTAAATATTCGCTTCATAAAATAATGTTCGATCGGATAATATGATAATGTGATATTTATTTTGGCCAATTAGCAAAAACTGTTTATTGAAACTTTTGAGTCGATCAAATTCTCCTGTATCCAAACATCGAGCAACCGTGTCGACGAAAAGTGAGAATTTCCACGAACCGATGATGGCGGAACTAGATGGTATTTGCTGGATATTTCAAGAAACCAACGCAGTAACGAGTGGTTTCCTAGAAATTCCGCTTCAACCAAGTGGAGAAACTCGATACTAAATATTGCATCGCTATATTCGGTATCATTGCCATTACTTCATTACAGGGGAATCATGTACGAAACGATGCTTCCCCGAACGCTAAATTTACATCTAATTACTGTCTACGAAGTGTTATTCGAATCGCTGACCTTATCATTGACTTGAGATTAAAATTAGATCAGAGAAAGTTCTCAGGCCTTGAGGGCGGCAGTGGAAATATTTCTCGCGACCAAAGCTGCGATTTCGAGTGTCCCACTGAAAAACATTACGGGAAGTTTGAAAACATTAACAGCGGTCTCGGCCGCTAGGGGGAATCAGCTTCCTGGGAGCTGCGGGATTTTTCTAAGAGCAATTTTCACGGCGACCGCGCCACGACTGGCTCCTCCTCCTCCTCTCCTCGGAAGTGCCGTAAGAGAGATTCGCGATGCCTGAACCGGGAAAATGAAGTCGTCAGCCCGTGAAAGGGAGAGGTTTAAAAACCCACCGCGGCTCGTCTTCTTCAGACGGTATATACATATTCCCCGATTCTAGATCGTCGGGGCAAAAGTCAACTTGAGCGAAACGAGATCGCCTACTAGCCTGAAAATAGTCATTGCTGCCGTGTATCACAAGAATATTTTCGCGATCATCCCTGGAATTTTTCATTTCCCTTTATCCCGTAAGATTGAAATTTCGAGATTGCGCGTAACGCGTAGCGAGTCTCAAGGAAACATGAAAATATTCCATTCCGACGTGACAAATTACGTTACACGAACTGTCGCGAGTAACGGGGGGGAAAAAAAACCAAGTAAAATCAAAAATTTGTTTCCTTCTCTCGCGCGCAGCTAACACGAAGTTTATTACGTTACCCAAATAGAATACCGATAAAAGAGCTGATAAGCGTTTCGCAAATATATACTCGTATGTGTGCACGAATGTATTTTAAATAAAATCAGCCTCCGGGGACGGTCCACTCGCGGTTTCCATTTATATTCCTGAAAATCGTTCCCATGGAACGCGATACATCGTTTTTAGCGTTGAAATAACTTTCCCGAGCATTTTCAAAATACCACGCTTCACACGTTATTTCATCATTTCACATTTTTACTTGATCCGATCGTGGAAATTGCTCGGATCCGTCGACGAGCTGAACGGCGCGATCGAACCGAGCGTCTCGAACTTCGAGCGGACGAACATCGTAATCGCTGGACGTAGTTAAGTTGTTTTTATCGAAACGTTAAGCAAACGCCGGGACACTGGAGAATTTCTCGTTTTAATACAAGGCAGATGGTATCGGTCAGAGAGGATCCTCGTATGTACGTTCCTCGCCGCGAACGAGGAATTTCAAAATGAAAAGAAATTCCCGGCCACGACGACACGGTTCGACCCGGCCGAACGTCAGCTGTATAAAAATAATATTGATCCTGGCGTTTTAGCGGCGGGGCTGGCTCCGGAGCCGAGGATGCGGACCCCGAGCAATACTCATGCGGTTTCTATTGCCGGGATATCGCCGATATCCTACGATCATCCGGGGACACTTTCCGTGTCTCCGTTTCGCGGGAGAACTTCCCCGCTACACCCGCACGATTTTTCCTCCATCGAATAAATGTATACGTCCACCCTTTATTTTAACGCTTTAGGACGGTCTTAGTTGTCCATCGAAATTCATGAATTCATTGCGATTTTTCCCGCTAACGTCTGTTATCGACGTTGAGCTCGATAAATTCCCGATAGCATTCCTCGACAGGGAGACTCGTGAAAAGTTAAATATGGTTTCGAAAGCGAAACGGGTGTCAGGGAAAAATCAATTCATCGGTTTGATAAAAATGCTGCGGGGCTCACGCGGAGACATTGTTTCGCACCAAGGTCTCATTAGCTTCCAAGAAGCTGGCCACGTTCATTACACTGAATTCCGCTTAATATCCCTGACGTAACGTCAGCTTATTAATAGTCTATCGCGTAACAAAGATGATTTTAATAATAGACGTGGCACGGAACGAAAGAAGGCGGAAGAGGCATACTTAGATAATTAAGTCGTAAAATATTCACGCGTTTATGCATCAACATTAAACAAGCTCGCAATTACTGTTAATTGCTATCCTGTCTCTCTTAAACGTCTTCTCCTTTCTCTTTAGAGAATGCTCGGACTGAATCCCTGAAGCCGAGAATTAATATAACAAGGTTTGCGAAGAAGAAATGATAGACGTATATCGGTAATTTCGTGTTGCCAAGCGAACAATTAGAATTCATATGCTCTGACTTGAAATATCATGAGAATTCCGTTTTAAAAACCAGGGAATTATTAGTGTAAAACGCGATGCTTCTCTCGTTTTTATCTTTTATCACGTGTACGAGTGTTATTAGGACAGATTCGACGACATATTCTGCTAACGATCTGTGTACAGTTCTGCAGTAAAAATTTAACGAGCAGCTTTCTTCCAAACGTCCCAGAAAAACGCTGTAATTATTTACGAGCGCGGAGCTAATGGTGCGAAACGGAAGCAGATCGGTTCGAGGGAAAACGTACAGGCGATGAGTGACGATGAATCGAATAAAAACTGGACGGAATAGCGGTTATTATTGGCCGTCGCTGATCTAATTATACGTTCAGCGTAAGAATATGTTCGGCGACGGGTTAATAAAGTCACGACCTTTCGGTCGGAGGTGACGTGACGTAGTTCCTAATTTTTCGTCTCGGTAACAGACGAAAGGTCGGCCCGGTGTAAGTCAAACAATCGACCAGTCTTGGATCCGGACCAAAAGTTTTCCAGATCCACGGGATCGAGTACCTAATTACCGCCGACTTGAATCTGATTTGTGGTCGTCCGCCGTCGAGCTGCTAATGAAAGGTTGAGCAAACCACGTGGCAAGTTCGTCGCGTGATTAACCGTTTCACTAACGGAGCCTCACGAGAAGAACTGCCACCGCAGCCCAGACGTCTTATTATATAAATATGATACTAATTGTTATTTATTTTTGTGGGATGTATCCATAACGTTCTAAGTGAAATTAACAATTTTGCAAACTGACACACACAAGTGACACTGGGCTATAGATAGATAATTCCTCTGACAGCCCCATTTTTTTTTTTTAATTAATGTTTTTATTTCTCCTTAACAAGTCTTACAGAATTAAACGGCTAATAAATATATTTGGAAAAAAACATGCTTTCAGTCTTCTTTATAAAGTATAGAACCTCCCTTGCCCACGTTAGCGAGATCTCTGGGATTATACATCACAGCTTGTTTAAAAGCTAGGTAGCTAAGACTAATACAGCTCGGATCGAACTACTCTAGTAGGAACATCTCTTGAAAATTGTATCGAAAATAGGGGGAGAATTGGACTGTTGAAAAACTCCTTTACGATATGCTAACACAACTTATAATACACTTAAAGAAAAACTAAACTACGTAGATTTCATGCTGCGGGCGGTAGGTACGATAAATTATAAAGAGTTAGAGCTATTAGCTCGATCGCGTAAGTAGCTAACATAAGTATCCCAACGGACTTTCAGATCTTGGATAACTTGACGATCTTCAGTTAACCACCAGTATTTATCCCGGTCCAAACTTTTAGTAGCCCCGTCGTCAGATATATGTGACACATTTGATTAAAATGATACTGAACACCCGTCACATATTTGTGACGCCGGACTCAGGTAAGAAAATCGGATCGTCACATATATGTGATGCTGGTAGCGAAATTTTTCCCTACTAAACCTTTTCAGATTTCAAAGCTATCGAAGTGTTCTTTAAACCGAATGATTTTTATTAAAAAAAATATTTGAAATCTTAAAGAATGTAACGATTCCTTTGGACGCGTAAACTGCTAAGTTAGAAAAACTTATTTTCCGTCGTCAATTAAACGCACACGAAGCATATGCGTGTGCAAGTATCGCTGGATTTAATTTGATTTTAGATCGGAAGCACGGCCTTGTCAGATTGATCAATTTATTCTGCGATTCATTTGCCGCGGCACTAAATCCAATCACGTCGAGCCTCGAAAGGATCGTAAGCCTCGATTCGCAAAACTGCGTTCATTTGCCCCGTAAACGTAAGTCGTCACGTGGCCTGCAAATCCGTAAATCAATAGAACGTTCCGGCGTGTCGCGAATAGATTACGCCGGATTAACATTAACCAACGACGTTAACAATAAGACCACGGTCAGGTTCAGTTTGCCTGTTCGAGAGTGCTAAGCTGTTAAAATGTATCGACGTCGAATGCGCGACACGCCTTTCAACGTTCCGTCCCTAGGCGGCTGCCCTCTTTTCGAATGCAGATTATTGTTACTTTGTCTTTTCATATGCTAAAACTAATGTTCGTGGATGCGGAGTCACCTTTGTCGGAGAAACTACGTCTCATAACTATTGCCTCTCATTCATATGCAATTAGCCGCCGGTTATTCTGTTAGACACCGTTCAAAACACCTTTGTTATTTCTGAGTTATTGATGATGCAAATCCTTTTTTAATCTCGCGATATGCGGGCATTAATCAAACTTTCAAGTAAATCTATATCCCGCGTACCTTAGCTTCCCAGCGATCTGTTAATAACGAAGGCCTCTC
>SHCU01000026.1:91940-123122 GCA_004307685.1 Ceratina australensis
GCAGCAGTGGGTTCAGAATAATTGTACGAATCTGTACGGAACGTAATTATTACAACTGATGTACAAGCGTGCATTATCGACGATATTGACCGAGCACCATCGAATCCTATTACGGATTAATTAGATTAATTCGAATCTCCGGAGACGACATCGAGTAGTGTTTATTAGTTACACCTGTCTGATCCAACACGGGCGGCGTCAGAGCGACAGAGGCAGTAGAGACCGGACAGGGAGGAGAGGTAGAGAACAGGGGGTTCACGTGTTTGAGATTGTTCACCGCAAGTACTATTTTATGGATTACCGTACCCGTTATTGATTCCGTATCACTCTCAGGGTCATTAATAGCTATTGAGGCATGGCTGCTGTCATGATTAAACCGCAGCATCGATTAATATGTTTGCCCGGACGATTATTTGCGATACCTGTTAGGCGTTAGTAAAACAACGCTCACGCTTAGCACCTATCAAAGGAGAGATTGAACGCGCTGCTTAATGTTTCACGTGTTCAGGTGAACACGTTAGAACAATCGAAATGACGTAAATTAGAGGATTCGCTTCGTCTTCGTTCCGAGATTGGCGAAGGGACTTTTGAAGTCGAGAGCGCGGATAAGTGTGACATAATGGAACTTTTCAAATATGTACTTTATCCCCTAACAGACCCATTTATTTTTATTAAACGAATATATTGACTTAGCACGAGTTTGTGCGCGTTAAAATATTCCATTATAGGATGTTAATACAATTTAATAAGAATGTACATAACAGAGGTGGAGACGATTAGAACACTTACGGACTAGATTGTTTGGAATTTAGCGTGAAATAATAACAGACGCGATCAGGGGGGTAAGAGTTACCGATTTCGAAGATATTTGCGCTTAAAGAGAGCCGCAACTTTTTTTCCCAATATCACTGACCTTCTTTTATGGCTCGACATCTGTCTCGTGCTTTGACCCAGTTACTGGCCTACCGTAGCCTTCACCAACCCGTCTAGACACCTGCAGTCGGAGTTCCAATAAATAACCCTTTCATACCAGACACGAAAGCAGAGCAGGGAGATTACGCGTGGCACTTGAACAGTGAAACCTTCGACGCGTATCCCGATAACGCGTATCAGATATCAGGGTGGTCCAATACTTTCGAAGTAAATAAGTAAAGTAAAATGAAGAATAATATTTTTTTAAGGTCACCTTTGTTGTTTCATTCTAATATTGCCACCCCGAAATTTTATTACAAAGATACACATACAGCGAGTCTCATCGAACGTCAGGGTCTTTCGTCACGGAACGCCTTCTAAACTGCTGTCTACGCACTTTCTTCCGCTTGTTGGGTACATTCGAGAATTCTACAGTGTCGACAGTTTGCACGCATGAGCGCACCATCGTGTACGCGAACGAGTAAATTTCGATGCGATAGTACGTACACACAGAAAGTTTGATATTAAATTCTCGGACGCGCGTCAGAGCATTTTCCCAGGTAGGTAGCACGGTCGTGAACGGCTCGTGGAAATTCAGGCCAACGGGCCTCAAAGTGAACGAGTTTCTACTAATTTCAAAGACGCGAGAGAAGAAGAAGCCCCCTCCCGTGCGTTTCGCTAACGTCATTTTCGAAATTGCCACGGTTCGTACATACCCGAGGACTCCTCCACGGCTAAATTTCATCGTGACTCATTAAGTTAGAATCAACGATATTAACACTTAAATGGCGAGGCTGCTCTCCTCCCGCTTTAGATACAACTTTAACGGAGAAACGCTTCTTGAAATAGAGAGGAGGGTGTCGCGAGTAACTCTATTTACCCTCCTGTTTATTTCTATTGGATTCGTTCGCTTCCCGAGCAAGCAGATTAATTGTAAAACGCTCCCAAGACTGCAAACATAATTAATGTTTCATCTAGAAAAAGTTAGCGCAATCCTACTTCGGAAAGCAATCTTCAACGTGGACACCTGCAGAGGTCCTTATAGCTCGCTACCTCCGCGTCTATCTTTACGATATCTTTACTATCTTTAGGATGTTCGTTCCTCTATTAACCTCTTGCACTACTTTCACGAGTCTGACTCGTGATAAAAATTTTAGGCCGAACATGGATGTCACGAGTCAGGCTCGTTGTTCAGTTCCAGACCAAACATGAATATCACGAGTCTGACTCGTGGTTTACATTTCAGGTCAAGTATAAACATCTCGTTTACATTCAGAATTTATTTTAATCTTATGTGATAATTAAAGTATTGTTTAAAAGTTTTTTTTTATTCAAATTCATTTGAATTTCACAAGAGTTCCATCGCGCGAAGTAAATCATGCGTTCGGTCTCAAACGGCACGCGCGCCCCACCGTTCGTCCTTCATAGCGACAATTGAGGCAGCCGCGATTGGCCTGACTTTTTCCGAGATTCCGCGTAGTGCAAGGGGTTAAATATTAGGTTGCCCCATTAGTTTCTTCCCAATTTTTGAAACGAAATTAATATACGATCCGAAAGAAACTTATGGGATAATTCAATATACGCACTCGCTATTTCTTTTGTTGCAGCGCGCAGATCAGTGAATCGAGCCACTGAAGTCAGTACACGACCGATCGGTCGTTTTCAGGGCGCTACTTGCCCGGCCCGCGTGTAATTCACACGGTGGCTGGGAACTTTCGAGCCAACAGGGAACAAGGACAAGACGCTTCTGGTGCCTTGCGCGCAATAACTTCGCCAATTGTCAAATCGTGAACTCCGGGTTTTGTCCCGGGGTCCGGCAAACTTTCACGGATTACTTACTGTTAGACAGGGTAGCTCGAACGGCGGCGGCGGCCAGCGGGGCATTCAAACGTCGTGGCTCGCGAATATCTCGCGCGTGAACAATGGACACGCTGCGCTATGGGCTAACATGCCGGGTTACTGTTAGGACAGGAATTTCGAATTCCGTACGCGGCACGGCGAACCGACGTCTTTCCACGGGGAACTACAGAAGTGATTTTATACTGGCTGTATCGGACCGCGTTGATTCCGTCCGTACATCACGATTTATAGGTCTGAATTGTAAAGCATCCCGCCAAAACGTGTGATCGTGATCTACACGCTTATTCGTGTTATAAATCGCAAGCCTCTTCCGACGCTGAAATGTGTTCCGCCTATTGTTCAAGATTTTCATGAAACAACTCCTTTCTCGTGGTACCGAGAATTAAATGTTTGACATAAATCTCCCTGCTTAAACCATTGGACTCCGCCGTTCTTCAACTCTTTCATCGGCGTAATTACGAATAATAGAGGTCAGTTTGTTCGCCGGTTCGAACAAAAGGCGTCCCGGATACCGGCTCAAAGACGTTCATTCCTTTGTTTGAGATAAACGTATTCGTTAGGATATAGATAAGAAGATCGGAAAAAGTCGTGACGCTTTAAACTTAAGCGAAACAAAACCGCGAATAGACGAACAATTACGAAACACAAAACGTGGAACGCGGCGTGGAACAATACAGGAGGAGGATACGAGTTTCCAACGAATCGGATCGTTCTCGTTTTTACGCACGCATCGATAGGTGATCATGGCACGTTGAAAGGAACGCGTCCCGCTTTATTTCCACCGCCCTCTCATTCGCGGTTCCGATCAAGAATCCGTCGCGTTCGTACGTACATAAATGTATCCGGTCGAGCCTCTTTTTTCACGGTATCCGGCCACATTCTCGCCCGGTAATCTCTTTCATTCGTAGATGGGATACGGCAGTCTCCGATACACGGAGACGTCGAAGGCTTTTCAGGCTTTTAAGATAAGTGCACGTATTGGGCCGTGAATGGGCCACGGAATTGCCAAGAATTGCTCGGCTTAATACGTCACCGTACGGACGCGTTTGGAAAATGGGATCAATCGCCGATAAACGACGACGTACAAGCACCCGGTCATTAGCCGTTACGATAAAAGTCTATTTATCTGGACGGATTCATTCTGTCACGGAATAACAAATCATCCTGACTTTTTTCAGCGGAAAGAAAGCCGAACGCGTACGAGATACGTATCTCGGTCGTGCCGTTTAACAACGGGCCAATTATATTTTTATGAGCTTTTTAATTACAGCTGCTCGGGATAGAAACGGTTGTGAGGTATCGCGCGCGTAATTTAGGTGTACACACACGATATCGACGGCCGGTTTCGGAAGCAACGCGCGGTTTCGTACGTGTGTATATGTACGTACATGTATTTTGCGGCGCGGCGGCGGCGGCGTCTCCGGTGAATAAAAAATAGATCCGGAATTCTCCGTGGCACGGGTAACGATTTAATCCGCTGATTGCGCGGAACGTACAACCCGCGCCCGAGCTCTCGCAATAACGTCCCGATCTCCCGTATATTTGTGGAAATCGGTCGGCACGCTGGGATACGTTTATGAGTCATAAATCACAGGCGCAGGAAGGGAGCCGTATAGATATAAACCCCGGGAAAATGTAAACAGGCATTGCGATATACGATTTTTTTCGAACGTAACTCCAACGCTGGAGATACTTGTAAATTTCTCGAGCGCACAACTTTTAATCGGTTAGAACGATAAGGGAGGGCGCAGTATCCGCTCTATCATCGGGCGGTGTCAAGATTTTGTAGATTGAAAAATACTTTCCGGTTTTAATTACCATTAGTCCGAATCTAATACTCAGTTAAATCAATGTATCCATCTCGCCTTCGCACGAAAATGTTGTTCCTACGTTTTAACCCTTTGTTTTAACCGAAAGGTAACTCACTGTCACTATTTATTTTATAAAATAATTATTAAACAGGGAAATAATTATTATTTTAATACAGTACCGATTAAATTACACTCAAATATTATAAAGTCCATATATATGTATTTTAATTTTAAAATAACTGAAAGAAAAAATTCATAATAAATTTAATAAATATATTAATTTACAGAGATTCATGAAAAATTAACTGTAAAAATTTTCGAGTGCAAAGGGTTAATTCCACTGCAGGCATCGTAAATTCTCTGTTCCGCCTCTTACGGCGCAGAATTTCCATGTTTGAACCATCGGTTTACCGAGGAGGGTGAAACAAACATAGCATTGAAATTTCATTTCTGTAAGAAACGGGGCAAGTACAGCGATCGAGCGTGGCCGCGAAAACGGCATCGGGTCACGGGATGGGGGGCAACGTTATGACAGGGGCGGGCAGCCAGGGGCGAGGTAGAAATCGTCGAAACGCGACTTACCCAGCGCATTTGCAGATTGCATCCAGCCTGCTGCACCCGAGAGGCCGCATCAAAGTAAACTTGTTCGGTATGCGCAACGATACCCCCGGCCAGGCCCGTTGGGAGAGGCAGCCTTCAAGTTCGAGTCGGCAGACGGCCGGATCGCGCGACTAGATACGGAAATCTCGCGCTTTCAACTCAAGGAACCGGTCGAAATCTCGCGAGGAACAGATTTGAACCCGTGCCACCAGTGATATTTTACAGATCCCGCGATTCTCTTTTGTTATTCCGTGGATCGAACCACATTTTCCGAGGCTCGCAGGCGAAATAAGAAACAATCGGTATAAATTTATCTAGTCTCACGCTGGCGAAGAATTCTCATCTTAAATCGTGAATTTATAATTTACCTGAAACTAAGTCGTCGATTTATCTGTTAAAGCAAATAACATTCCTCTCATATTCGATACTTAAAGCGCGTCTCGCGTTGCATAATACTGTCCATCGTGAATTATAAGATGACTTTTACAAGTTCTCGATGGTAGAGCATGCTGTCTGGCAAGCTCGAAGAATTACGCGAATCGAGAACAATGAAAGGAACGGGATGAAAGGAGTAACTTAAAGTAGAAAAGAAGTCCCAGACATTTTCTTATTTCATTCTCTTCGCCTTGGGATTTAACTTTTTGTCAGGACACCGTCTGGTTTTCTACTCAAAGACATCTCGCGAGGTAAGTTCGATGATGCCAGTATCTCGATTAAGAAACGTATGAAACGCTTCGCGATGCGATCGTGATTTGATATTCAGCCGAACTCCTATTAACGAAGCGAAATGAGGATTTTCAATCGGAACAAACTGCATCGCATAAGAAATGAATTTCGCGTTACAGGAAGAAGATAGAGGGACGGATAAATAGGAAATGTCTGTTAACAGAAACAGTGGACACGTATTCGAGAGATGGTAGCTGCATGTAAAAAACACGAAAAAGAGTTGACTCGAGGCAAGGAAGAGAATGCGCTTCGAGGAGACAAAGAAAGCTTGACGACCGAATCCTAACTGACTGATCCTACGGATCGGAACGAGAAACGATTCAGCGGTGCTCGGCAATGCGACGTTCGTGTAAACTGGTTCCTCAAAATCCCTGGCAATCCGTGCGATTCCTCTGGAATTCATGGAAAAAAATTTCACACGCTGGAACAGGATCTCGCCGTTCTTTACTCGATGTATCGAACACCAAATATTTAAACGGAGGCAGCGAGCGCCGTTACACGTAACTCTCCGCAGAGTCTCATCGTGATTCCATGTATTCCGGATAACTACATTTTTTATCACGAAAAAAAGTAGCAATTCTTAGAGATTGGATCACTTTCCGGGAAACCGGAAAGAACGTCTCGAACGTTTGTATCGATTCCCTGCGACTTCTCTGCGGACGGAATTTGGAAAACGAAATTGTATTTACGGAACAGAGATGAAAGAGGGGTCGTTAATACCGCGCGAAACATCGTCAAACGGAAATTCATTTTGCAAGAATCGAGCTTACATTAAACCGACCGCGCACGGCACCGTGCATCTCGTAATCACCGCCGAGATGGAATTCCGGTGTTCGTGGGGACGCGATACTTAACGTACCAATCCAAGATAATCTAAAGCATTTTAGGAACAGTTCATTCCACAGGCTAAAAGCCTTTGATGACGTAATCCTCAGTTATCAAGCTTTCGCACGGAATACTCCGAAAATTTCATCGGAACTTCGCGAGGTAAGGGAGAGGCCCGCGCGTTATACACAGCCACGGTTGGTTCTGTCGGTACCAGCATTTCGTATCAGCTATCAGTCAGAAGTCTTAGCCTTAACTGCTCGAAAATCTTTCGTCCGTTTCCCGTTTTCCTCGGGACTCAAGATTTCGAGTGGAACGACGGGAGACAACCAGTTCTCTCTCTCTCTCTCACCCGTTCTGTCACGACGGATGACAACTGCTTGAAAAGGGGGTAAGACAAACAGCCGGCAAGTTGGGTTGTTTCGTGTCGCGACGTACGACAAATGTCCAAAACGAAAGTTGGATGAAAGCGGAAACAAAGCGAGGGGTGAGGAAAAGGATGGCACCATCGCATCCCGGAGAGATTTTCATCGTCGCATTTTCTTTGACACGTGCTGGCTGACATCGTTCCGGGACACATGCATATATACCGATTCAACGAGAAATTAACAACCGTATCATTTTTAATCCATTAACGATCTCTTATAGTCGATGAAAAAATGTTCTACTTGCATTCCTTGAGACGGTACAAACGGTTCACGCGCATATGTGATTCAAAGCGGATACAAACGTAATTATTTAAGCACTCGCGCATTGCCGTTGTCATCGGTTGGAAAGTAACCGGTTTCAGTTGATCAAAAATTGCCAACGCGGTTTCCAATAACTTCTTATAAGATCGCTAATCCGGTAGGTCGCGTTAGGAACCGGTGAAACCTGCATCCGGCATGCGGGCGACAAGACAGGACAAGGACTCGACAAGATATGGCTGGGACAGGCGGATAGGATTTTTGTTGGTCACCGGTAACACGAAGGCTTGGCGTAACGCCATGCAAACGAATATTGCCAATAAACTGCCAATCCAATTTAGCTACGCAGAAACTACCGTTGTTCATCGTTACGAACGGCTTCGACATTCCATCAAACAGCCTTCCTCCGCTATCAGTTCGTACCTGTTTCATGTCCTGAACAATCTGTTCAGGTAGTGGAAAAAACATTCTACCTACGTGACTATTCTAAAATATGACAAAAACCTTCGTTGCTCGTTCGTATTGATCTCATAAAAACTGAAATCATTTGTGAACCACTGCGACGGCAATGATATTTAATTACGGATTTTTAAGATACGGATTAAGAAATTTCCATGATAAAATCCGTAATCATATGCGAACCTCTATGAACTAAAATACTGGATTTATCGTACTTCCTTTTTTACACCATTCTCTACGCTTTCTAATAAAGCTGGTATTTATATTAAAGCTTATTATAATAAAGCATGGTACAACGAAACAATGCTCCCATGTATGAGGCGAATTCCTAGATTTAATGAAAATTACGATTTTCGAGTGCACCGCGGCAATACGTAAAATATTTTATTAATCAAGTTTGTATTGATGGAAACATAATTGATAATTTCGGAAGTGTATTGTGTTTCGTTTCATTCCAATGTTTACTCTCTAATTGAAATGAAACCATATATTTCAAATAGGAGACCAACTTGCCAGCACAGTGTCACAGAAGGCTCAACTGCAAATAATTTTTGTACGTGGAATTCGGTAAATTTACACTCGACCGGCGCATCAGTCCATAAATGAAACGCAACGTTTCTACCGTCCACTTCACGGTTATTACAAAGGGAAATGCCTTTCTGTACATCAAAACTATTCGCCCGAGCGGAACAGACGCGATAAAAAATAGACGTAAAATATTCAACGCCACTTACGGCTCATAGGATTTCTTCCATTCATTCATAACCTCGGACAAGAACAAAACAAAGCCATGTTAGTCCACGGAACTTTCGTATCAAAATTTGAATAACACGAACAATAGCAGGCAATTTGTTTTATTGCCAGCTAAAATAGCGATCGAACTTGTAATGTGAACCGATTTTGAAACTGACGTAAATCTATTTCCCGCAAATTTTCGTTTGTGTATATTCGATATTTCGAACCATATGCATATTTTTAAATCCAGGATGAGCTGGAGGGAAACTGAATTAATTTAACAACTATTATAAGAAAAGTCAAAAAATTAATTGTGGAGAAATGATTAAACTTAGAGAATAATGTTCGGTGTTTTTTGACACCTCATGGTAGAGATAGTGTTAACTTTCATTTTTCTCGAAACAGCAAAAAATGAACTCGCATAGTGTACAGAAACGGTCCATGCACAAAAATGTATACTATATTAAAAAAATTGTTAAACTATTATCGAGACGTAAAAGCTGAGGTATTTCGTACGTGTAGCGCGTTTGATTCTTGAGACATTCGTTTATTGGAGAAGTTGAAACAATAAATTCATCGTGGAGCCGGCCGATATTCATCCCCTAAAGTAATTCCCAGCACATAAATCTTTGCTACCGCTATTACTTACGTCCTTGCCCCGTCGACGAAGATCCTATCAAATGAAATGTTAATCCTCAATCAATGCATTTCTCCCCGTCAGTCCGGAACGTTACCATCATGTTCTACCAAGAATTCAAGTACTTTATTGAATCTTGGTATTCTCTCTGTCTCATTTCGTTGCGCAACATTTCTTCCTGACGTAAAAAGAATTTAACGTATCTAACGAGGAAACGATCAAATCGAGCGAAGAAGCGAGTTCGACGAGACCGGGAGAAATAGTTTACGATGCTTGAACTTACGAATGGGCGATAAACGTAGTCTGTTGTTAGAAAGATCTCGCAGCTGCGAGAGATAACAAACAAATGCTGATAGCGTCGAAATTATATTTTCCAAATTCGAAGAGGAATCCTACTGGAAATCCCATTTCGCGATGGAAGCCGAAAGTTAATCCATTTTCGAAATAATCCATTTTCCCCGGAACAGCGTTCTCGCCTTAAAATGACACGATTCCGAGCGAAACGTTTTCGGCATATAAACTTCCCGTGTACTTGTTACACGGGTATGTATCGCGTCGTCCATGCATGCGCATACTTTACATACGCGACTCCGCGCGAGATTGCAGGAGATTAGGTTAGATTAGAGTCTCGCCAAGTGGATATTCGTATAGTTTGTATGCTAACTGTCGGCCTAAATACATATATCTCAACCGGTGTTCCAACAAGATCACTATGTTTTTCTCTGTGTTCCACCCTGATCCGACATGCTATCGGAAATAAAATGATGTGTCGCGTGAGTAAATTCCATGACCACGGCCAAGTAGAGACACAGACGCGTTATTCACTCGCAAAAATTGGAATACAGGCAAAAGTATGGAAATGAAAAGCGTTGTAGCTTTTGGGTTGGCAACTAAGTAATTGCGATTTTTTTTTTAGATAATCAAAGACAATTTTTTCATGGAACTAAATAACTTTATTCTGTAATGTATTGCCCATTTTGATCAATGACCTTTTGCCATCTTTCAGGCAGCATCATAATCCCACGTTCATAAAACTTCTGGTTTTTATTAGCAAAAAACTGAATCAGGCAAAATATGACGAAAATGTTCCTTTTGATTTTCCATTCTTCAACGAAAGTCAAACAAAAACTACACAACCGATCAAAAAACTTTTTTTACTGATTGACAGCTGAATTGCCAATTATCAAATAACAAAATGTGTTTTACATTTGTACTACGTCTGCAAACCTAAAACTTCAACTGAAACCATCTATGAGTGAAATCTGCAATTACTTAGTTGCCAACCCAATATTACGATCGTAGTTGTAACAACCTCTTGGAACATAAAATAGCAATAGTTGAATATTCTTCTTTTCATTTCTATACTGTGTACGAATACTTTCGTCCTCCCAGTGTACATCGTTACAGAAGCACGAGATCGGTGAAGTTATCCTCTCGCGAGAAATATTGAGATTTATCGAGAAAGATCGTCAGCCTGGATATCTATACGCGTTTACATTATCGTACGTTATGGTCTTGTTTTTGTTTACCGGGAAATACGGGACAAGTATCGCACAAATTCTTTTCTGTCCTCCCACGGGATAACCTCCCAACGTTTGGCCTTTTCACTCTACCTTATTGCTTCCGGTCGCCTTGTTTGCGGTACGCAACGAGCAATCTCTTCTTCTCGCGCGTAGTCCGATTTTGATTAAATTTTAAACGAGAAAAACTGATACCGATGTCGAAAATCGATTCACGATAATTCGATGAATCAATAGCTCTTGAAACGTTTTACAGAAGCTTCACGGGATCGTTTGCGAAACCGTATGCAACGATTCCCGGGTATCCGTTTCAAACTGTTGCGGCTAAAGCGGTGTCCGGCTTTCCTGCAGCGCAGAATCCTCGGCAAAAGAATTTCGCTGACCAGTAAGAATTTGTTCGTCCTCTGTCAGTCGCCACAATGCCGATCCGCTTTTAGACAGATTGATTACCGCGAATGAAAAATGGCTTGACCGTCCGACGACCATATATCAAACGAGACGAGAACCCGGCGAGCTATGAAAACAGCTACCAACCAGTTCGCAGATGGAGCTTAGCTAACAGTCGAGTAAATCATAAATAATCGAAGTGTAAGATGTCAAATAGAATCTATTGCTGTAACTCTATTATACGATAGAGGTGATCGGACTCGTGGAGATAAAGAATTCAAAAATCGGATTAGAAAAATTGGATAGTTCTGTTTGCACCAGCGGGACGGAGGTAGAATTAAACAATGAGATTGTTTCAATGCTGAAATCACGGGGAAAGTTTTGAACACAAAAATTGACAAGTTGGAGACACAAGAATTCTTTTCTATCGCCTGCGAACGGCGGCCGTACCATAGCGAGGCAAATGTAATTTGCGGCGCTTTAGAATTCCGCGCACAGAAGACGAAGAAGAAGAAGAAGAAGAAGAAGAAGAAAGAGGAGGATGAGGAGCAACTACTGATACCACGCTGCACCGACAAATATCCGTCTCGATGATGCGGTAAAGCTGCATCGCACGTACACGCCGTGCCGCTTCTATTTCTTTCGCTTCATTTTCCAACCGGCCGGATTAGAGGGTCCGCGCGCTCGTTCCCGGTTCTATTTTTCGAGATGTATACGCGCGCACGTCGAGCTACGGTTCTTCAATTTCGATGTATACGTTTTAATCACGCCCCGGGGGCAATTGGATGTCTGGTCGGTTCCGTAAAATAGCCGCCCGTCGATTCAATTACGTGAATGGAAGTGATATACTCATTAAGAAATTTCGCGATTTACAAAATAAAAATATGAGAGAATATAAGAGCGGAAATTTTTACTCAAAAATACTTTCTTCGTATACTAGCACGTGTAAGTAATATTCTCTAAAATAATTTTTTACATACAGTGAAATTAATTCCGCGTCGTATCCGAGGAATTATGAATGCAGGTAGATTATACCAGAAAATCGTACTTCAAATTTTTCTAAGCGACGCGCTCGGAGAAAATCTGAACCGACGGCCACGTCGAAATTAATCTATGAAGTCCCGACTAATTCACTGGCCAGCTCTCTAGCGGCCAGTATTTGGATTTCCGAGCGAGTTTTCTGCTGGGAACTATCCCATAAAAAAGGCCAACTAAGTTTTCCCCGCGCCCACGTTTCACGTTACTCGTTCGAGTCATTCGACTGATTAAATTCTCCATTGTTCGGACGAAAGAGACCAGATTGTTCCATTTTTAGAGCTTGAAAACCTTTCTCTATAAACCCAGGGGACTGTAAAATCCTAATATGTAATATATTTTTCAATTAAAACGAAGAGAAAAATATTTGTATATTTATCAGTGACGTCAACGCGGTATCACTAGCGAGTCGTCCGTTATTTGCCAGAGGCAGCACGTTAGGTTCCCATGCGGGTCAGTTGCTCAAAGTTCGCGTCAGCTTCTCCTTATTTAATAGTATTTTAAATAATTTTGCACATTTCTGTTTAATTTAATGAGATCTCGGACAAGCAACGTTGAGCCCGCACCTACTCCTGTTCAAGGAGTACTGGTAATGGACGATACTGGTTGTCATTACATCTTTATTACGTAAGTTCATCTTAAGAAATTACCAAGTCCATCGTGCAATTTCATCGGAATAGCTGATATATACCTTGGAACTCGGTCGGTCCCTGTGAAGTATCGTTGACATAGTAATTAATGTAGCAGCTCGCGGAACGTTCGATCGTGGTCTTGTCCGTAGAACGGAGACGAGCCAGCCAAGACGATCAAGTCTTGGCTCTCGTCTGATCTCGACGCCGTTAATTACGTTTCGTCCTCGCGGGAGGACGTTGTCCCATCCTTACGTCAAGATCAGAGACGCTGGGACAGAGGGGAGCAGCCAACCGACCCGGTGGGCTGCCGTATTTACATCGGACCAATGAACTACCCCGGGATTCTCATCGGAAGAAGATACCGCGCGTCGTGAAACGTCCTTTGACGCTCGCCTGATTCCATTTCCCGGAGATATGTAACGCGGCCTCGTTCGAGAACGCGCATGGAATCTGCGATATCAAAGAAGAGAAATTCCCTTCGAGTACCCTCGTCATCAGCTCCCTTTATTTTATGGTCTGATCGCACGGCTCGATGTCATCGGACTGACTTACGATCACATCCGGCAGCGTGCTCGCATGGAAATTGAAGCGTGTAGAATAAGGATTGTTACGATAGTCAAGGATCGAAGTTTTCTTCCCTGTGCTGTTCCCGAGAAGAGTTAACGTCTGTTTTGCAAGCGATTTTCTCTTTAATATACCCCGTCTGGATGCCGCCCACAAATAATTCAATTTCTCGGAATCATCTTACTTTCATTTTCCCTTTTACTCTCGGTTCTGAACGAACGATAAAGATACTTAGAATCAAACTGAAATCGTTTCTAACGCCTCATAAGAAATAATTCCCAGCTCACAACCTATCTCTATCCTTTGAGGCCAGGACATTATTTCCCTCGACGTAGAAATTTATTTCTACGGAAACCTCGCGCAAAGACGGCACACTCGATCGAGTCAGAAGCTCGTAGGGATACAGAATATTTCTGACGAGGCGCGTTAACAAATTCTATTCTCCCGAAGACGCCGCTGCATCGCGCGAGGTGGGTACTTGAGCAGCGAAGTGGATCGAACGAACGTCGTGGGCCAACGGAGAGGCGCACACACTATTTAGATCGTTCAGAATCTCTCGCCGAGATTCCCATCGAGAGAGAATGCTTCCCGTGGAACTGGCAATATGTTTTACCTTGCCGCTGACAGTTATGAATGGCTCGTGTATTGTAAAAGCCGGACCAAAATTTCACTTGCTGCCGCCCCGGGATCCTCGCGCCACCGCTCTTTTTCCCCTCTTTAACCCCGTTTCATCCGGCCAGCCGGGATAGAAGAATATTTTCGTTATCAAAAAACCGTGATTTTCGGAACGCTTTTATCTACCGCGATACATCCCGTCCCGCGTTCAAATTGATCAGCCCGGTGCCCCGGGTTTACGCGCGATTAAAGAAGATGGAACGTTTTTATTAACGATCGTTTACAACGTTTCACCATTCGGCGAACGCGCGTCGTCACGGGATATCGTTGCCGATCGATTTCCCATTTTTCATAATCGTCGCGCGAGCCAACACCGGATGAACATTGAATCGGAAACATGATTTCCCATATAAAACTACACGAGATGTTCGTAATTATCGCGAGGTTCGCGAAACCTCGACGATTTTCCGGTCCGTTTCTAGGAGGAGATCGAATAATATTTTATAATTGACGTTATTCATCTGAACCGCGTAATTTATAACGGCCGCCGGAAAGAGCTCTGGATAAAAAGAAAAGCGGATCGCAACGTTAAAAACGGTTCCGAGAACTTGAGTAATGTCACGCGGAAGAAATTATGGTTAGTAAAGTAGCTACTTATTATGCGGTTCGGTGCATTCAGCCGGTTGTGATTACGCTCGGCCGTGTCCGATGACGTTTTCAGCCCTCTTCTAATTATCTCGTTGACCGCGACTATATTCAAGTTTCGATGTTTTGACCCGCGAACTCTCTACTCTTCCATTTCGTGCGTAAAAGGAAACCATGAAATTACCTCGAAATTGCCATGTTTGAACAGCATTAAAACGACTTTGCGTTTGATTTTTACAATTCCGTGAAACGCTGCGAAGCAAGTTCCGCGAGGAAAAATTTTTATAGCCACGCTTTCCTAAGAGAATATGAATCGCAGATTTTCTACGGGGAAACTCTGTGTCAATCAAAAGTGTGCTGTCGCCGTTAAATTCAAACGAACGTTACAAATTCACGTTATAAATTAAAAACGTTATAAATTCACGTTACAATTACATTCGAAACCTGTGACGTCGCCGAATACGATTTGAAAAAGTATTAATTAATTTCTTTGCTAGCTGAAACGTTGTTCGTTACAAAAAGCGTTATGAAATGGCTATAATTGGTACGCTAAATAATCCGCGGAATTAAGGGAGGGAAAGAAAAACGAAACGAGTGGCGGGTAACCGCGCGTCACGTAAGCCGGGAACTTTTCTGCGAGATTTCAAACAAAGTTAGCGGACGAACGACGAGCACGCTGCCGCGATTAGTGCAAAAATTATGTCCCGTAATTCTTAATCCGTGCATTATCGCGTGACTCCGTGGCTGCGTGAGAAATTCCCATTCTGGCGTACACAGTTATCGCGAAAATGGGTGTACTACGAGACAAACTGTCCACCGGGATCAATAGGCTCGCCTTCGCGATTTGTACGAAATTAGTTGCCGATCTGATTCAACGGTAAATGCGACGTATTCATTGAGAAATCGTTCAATTTTCAAATAGTAAAATATTTCCTAAACCAAGTAGACATGAATTTCAAAAAATTTTATTCATCAGAGAAAGTCGAAGGGGATTGCGTTTTATTGCGGTGAAAGTACCCAATATTAGCTACAAAATTAACATGATAGCGCGATTTTAATGAAAGGCTATAATAAAAATGTTTACCTCTCGTATTCGTCGTTTTTCATTGATGAAACACTCTTATCAGATTTATTCAGCCAATATTTGTAAAAAATATTGAAACATGTCGAGAGAGGTGGATTTTATTTAAATCGTAAACGTCCGTGTGTACGTTTTCTTAATTTAACTGCGTGTACTCGCGCAAACCGTAACGTGATTCGAGAGGCCAATGGATCGCGAAAAAAGCGATTCTTGAAATTTTTACGCGCCGTTCGTTTCGGATCGCACACCCACTCGGCTCCGAATGTTACCTCAAAGGTAACGTTGTTTCCGGGAATCAGTAGCCGCTGCCCGGAAAAGCTTTCAAAGCTCTAGTGCTGTTAAAAATGTCACCGTGCACGCGTGCCTCGTGTGCGAGTCGAGTGACCCGGAGAGACCCGTGATTCCTCTTTCCGATTGACGAAAAGAAACGCAAACGTTCTGATTTGTACATGACCGGGACTAAAATAGCCTAACAAAAATAGTAAATGGAGTGCTATCACTCGTTTCTTTTTGAGCTAATAAATATCTCATTATATTCATGATTTTAACGTTTAAATGGATGCATGCAATGTAGTAATTACTTCACTTTATTACAACTGAGCAGAGATGAATCTCTAGTACCTCGAGAAACGGTATAACGTGCAGAAGTATTTGCGAAAGGAGAAACCGCGATAGGATTCGCGTAAAGTGATACCGGTGTCTTAGCGAAGCGGCCACTTCTACCGTGGTATTTATCCGAAAGATGAAAGAAGCGTTTAACAATAGCCACGAGAGATAGTACCAGCTCTTTCTTCTTTCGGTGCTCCCTACGAACGTCGGTAAAACAACGTTTGTTGATCCACTGGTTTCATACTCCGCGTAGGAGAAGACCCCGGGGCTGAATACAAATTAAACCGCGCATCGATATCTTTCTACCAGCGTAGAATCTGCATCGCGTGTTTGTTGTTCCGGCACAGGATTCCAATCTTAGCGATAGAACTATGTATTTGTACGGGCAATAAAGAGCGCGGTATTATACCGTGGAAACAACGATAAAAAACAGATCATCAAATCTTTTTATTCGTTTCCTTTGTACGCTGACAAAAAAGATCATGTTACGACGACGATATATCGTCGTTCGCTATAATTGCCAAAAATACCAACGACGATATATCGTTGTGCGTGTAATAACGCCTTATTCTTCGCGTTGCGAGAAAGCTTTATCACAAAATAAATTTATAAATGATGTATAAACGATCTAACTTGATTGTAAATGATCGAATTTCGCTGCAAAAGAATTTAGAAACCGGTTTGGAAGTAACTTTTCACACATTCTATACCGGTGTGTGCTAAGACTGTTTACAATGGAGCGATAAGATTCGACATCAGACAATCTCCTAACACGAAATGAAATCGAAATGTTTATGATAATTATCTGAGAGTTCATATGCAGGCTGTGCATCAAGGCTAAAATTTTTCTTTCAGTCTTTGCTTGACCTTTATAAACAGCGTTCTTAAGCAACGTTCCGTGACAAAAAATTCTTTATCACAATTTATAATTGTGTTGTTCATATTACTTTCAATTGATATTGAAGAATTAGTATCATTGCTTTGTTCTCTATTTCGTCCTGAATACGTTGCTTTCTTAATCATGTAAGTATCATTTGTAGTTTCGTTTTTATAAGCGTTTTTCCAAATCCTTGTATATTTGTCAAATTCGGCCGGTTATCTTTGCATAGGCACTCGTTTTTCGTCCGCCACTAAAAGGGTTAAAAGCATCAGCACGACCAACGGGATGTATCGTGTGACAATAAATTCATTTTATCATCGTTAGATCAGACCTTTTTCGTTTGTAGAAAAATTGTATTAGAGATATTATATGAAAAATGTTTGTACAGATTCCGACGGTTAATCGTAGCCGTCGCGGCTCAACTGTACCGATAATTTTGGTAATGCTTCTCGTATTTCATGTGCTTTATTGAATTTGTACGTCGCGACACACGGAAGAAATAAACTTGGCATTAAGGTAGCTCGGAGAAAAAGCTTATCGCGATTCAAGTAAATTCTCACGTCGGATCTAACGCACTTATCGTGCTAATGGAAATTAGAGAGATTATGAAAACGCGCGGCCGAGCGACGCCTTAAATATGTCCTCATAGCCTGGCAGGTTGGAAAATTTGTGTCGCTCGCGCCGTTCTCCACGAGAGTCGCCTCCCTTAACTACCACTAACCGACACCCGCACCTAACAGCCCGTACGTGTGCCCGTGTTCACGTTCGCGCTCACGAATATATATATCTGACCGTCTTAAGGTACACCCTGAAATTTATCGCCACTAAACACGACACCCCGAAAACCCGCCTCTAGCGCGTCCCTTGCTCTCGTGAAATTGCGCGCGTATCCCATAATACGTATCGTCTGAGATCTACCCGATGTGTACGTATCCGTGCGGAGAGACAGAAAAGGGGACGAACACGTAGATAAATACCCATAATTGTCGCGGACACGTAACGCTCAGGCATGATTGATAGAAGAAATTAAATAATTTGTTCGCTTACTCACGCGTCGGCGTGTGTCGTCACCCCGTCTCGTAACGCAGCAGTATCCCTAGCAGGAAATTCCGGTAGACCAGTGTAGAGATCGATTAATACGCACATAATTCGATTGCTGAGTTTAATCTGTTTCACTGTGCACTGCCAGCTATAGAGAAACACTTATTTAATAACCACAGAGAGAAGATATGACCTTTACTGCGAGCACGGTATAACGCCGCGTCACTCATATCCGCCATGATACATGTCACGTGTTCGGCACGCGGTACGTAGGCATACGGAGTTCCCCGATCCCCTGCGAAGGGAACTTCGGCGAGAGTGGTCACGTGACAGGTATCGAGACGAGTGGCTAATTGTGAATAAATTGTAAATGAATTACTTGTTTTCAAGATGTACTTTTTGTTAAAGAAGTTTATTAAACGGATTGTGGGTGTGATAGAGCTCGGGGCTACACAAACATTGAAGACCATCCAATAGAATTGGATAATTCTTCTCAGCCGATCAGGTACTTAAATATCAAACATTCTTATTGTAAATTGTAGGCTATTTGAATTGATTTTCTACCGAGTAAATATTTACACGTCATAGAAATATCTTAAAAGGCACCTAGAGAGAGAGTTTAGAGTTATGTCGTGACGTACGAAGAGAATTTTGAAGAAAATGTTTCTGTTTTTCTGGCCAGGGAGCCGACTTAAAAAGAACGGCGGAAAATTCGAGCGAGGCGAAGGAAATCCGTGAACGGCGTCCCAAGGACGGGAAACTTTGGCGGTTCCGCGACCCCGGCCGTCGCGTCGCTTCTCGGGGATTGGTGAAAACAAAATCTCGAATACGAAAGTCGAAAGGTAAACTCCTCCGGGAGAAATGTTACGTCCGCCGATGGAGACGAGTAAATTCAATCTGAAACGTCGCGTCACTCGTTGCCGCGGGACAGAGACAGGAATCGTCCGTGGATCGTCTCCTGCTTCCTCGTTAGAACGGCTGAAGGGTGAAAGACAAGAAGCTGCTCTTTACCGGCAGATGTGTATCAATTCCTTCGATGCCCTCTCCGATTCTTATAGCGGGATGCACTCTCATCATGAAATGACGGTAAATAAAAACCCAATTACGCTACTAATGTGTTTGCCCTCGTTGTTTTTTCAGTCCGAGGACATCCTCTTCTGAACGTTCGTAAATCAGAGGCATTAAAATGGCACGAATTTGTTGAAACATTTTTACAGTCAAATAAACGATTCAATTAACTTGTCACCGGTTGAAACGATTTCGTTCAACGAAGATCATCGCTCATAAACGATAGACCGTTCCGTTTAATACGATGCAAATCGAGATATTTCATAAGGAAAAAATTTCGATGCAGTGGCACCATAAATCAGCTTGGTCGGCTTGACTCGAGAGATTCAATTTACCAACGTTGACGTAGGATGGTCTCCGCAGTTAATTAATCTTCATAATTCTACCGACCTGGGGGCAATGCCCCAAGATATATTTCTTCGGCTATTTTTCAGTGCAACCAACGAAACAGTTATCGATTTTATTGTTTCAAATACTTTTACACGTCATACGCGTAGCTGCTAGTAAAAGCGTGGAACAGATAAGAACAGATGAATTGATAACACGGTGGACTTCCAAACGAACTATAGTCAGTGAAGATAAAACAACTCTCATCTCCAAAATGTTTTCCGTCAAGTCATCAGATAGCTTTGTGGATATTCCTCGCGGTCTAATTTTGTTTGTTTGATCGCTCGTCGTTTGTCAGCGAAAAGAGAAAGGTTGTCGGTTTTAAAAAGAGGGCGCATCGCTTCGTTTCGCTACGATGAGCCCATAGTTTTATCGGTTATCCGGACCGGCATCGTTTTCCTTTTTTTTACCTCGGCTGGCTCTCTTTCCGCGGCTCGTTTGCACACGCAAGGAACAGATTGAATAAGAAACGGAATCGTGCAGAAATTACTGTATCAACTTTTAACCTCGAGCGCTATTTTCGGTCATAATTCTCTCTCTCTCTCTTTCGAAGGAGAGAGATCGTTGAACCCGTTTGGTTATATTTTCATTGACAGCCAATTCATCGCATTGGGATGCATCTAGGTACGTTCTCAGTCAATTCATTAGAGCATGTACTAAACCCAGTGAATACTAATTAAATACCTTTAGCTGATCTTCCTAATTAATCTTTCAGCTTACTTTTTTAACTAAGTAATAACTATTATTGCTCGATGAAACGGTAAACTTTACAACGTACCTTCTGGATAGATGAAGTAACTGTAATTCACATGGAACTGAATCAATTAATTTGGGAATCGCGTTTAGCCTTGAGACAAGGCTTTTAGCGAAACACACCACGACTGCAAAACTTAGGGTATCCTGTTCGAATAGTGCCATCCTGTTTGTAATTCAAGGGGCTATATCAGATTTCGCATTGATTAATTCTGGGGAGTAAATTCCCACAAAGCCCGCCATTATGCCTAATAGGCTGTAAATACACGCAGATGCGTGCGAAACGTGGCGGATCATACATATGCACCGCGTTCTCCGTTTCTCACCCCTGTTTAGCTCCCCTTGTTTTAAGTTGCCGCTTCGAATACATCGCATCACGCCTGATTATAAATAATTTGTTTACACGTATATTTAACGAGTCGATCGTCCAGCGGACGTCACGTCTTTCGCGAGTCGGTCAATCGCGTTATGAACACTGATCGAATCATCCCCTTTAACTATGGCACACGAGATCTTAAGACATAAAATAAACGCTTCAACCCGAAATAATCTCGACGCGTATTCGAGAGCGTAGAGAATTTTGCAACCCTCTCTTCTACTTAATCATTACCACACTTAGACCCTTCCGCCCGAACGACTCGACCTCTTTTCCTGGCGACGGTCTATCGCAATCATTTCGAAAACATTTCGATATATATCGAGCCGCGCCGAACGTTTCGAACGTTTAATCGATATTCGAGGGAGGGAATTTCAGAGAAAGCACAGCCATTACGCTGAAATCGGGGGGGTGTCCGCGGGGGTGGGTAGGAAAAGGGGCGAGAATGAGTGAGTCAGTGAGTCAGAGCGCGCGCGAGAGAGAGAGAGAGAGAGATGTAGAGAGAGTAGTAAGTAAACGCGCACGTACGGAACGTGCCTGCGGATCATACATATGCACCGTCCTCGTGTGTATCCTTCTCTTCGATTCCAGTTAACTTGGATCACGAGCACGGCATCCCGATGCTACCGGTCACCGCTCCCGAGGGTTCGTCCTGCAATTTAAATGACTGCGACACGCAGCAGCAAATGTCTCTCGGGCTCGGGCAACAACACCGGCAGATTACCCGCAGCTTGGTCTCCGTCGGCTCCATCGTCTGCCGAATATGTCACACGAACACGTCCAAGGAATCGCTCATTTCGCCTTGTAGGTAAATCCATCATCGACCAATTGCAGAATCCGTAACAAGAACCGTTGTTGGCAGCGAAAATATATTTCAGCTTCTTCCTCGCTTATTTCAATATAATTTCATCGAAACATTATGTCAGAGTAATCACAATTACACAATGAGTATATTGTACCAACAAATATTTTTATTTGTGCACCAGTATTTATGGTTTTTGACAAACGGTTAGTTTTGTTACGATCTCTTCGATTGACCGGCTACTGTGTTACGAAACATACACGTGACTCTATGGCACTTCCTGTTTAATGTAAACCGTACGAATTCCAGAGGTTATATATTTGTCGACAAAAATCTGTAGGCTTGATACCATGCGCGTACACTAAATAACCGTGGTACGTATTTTGTCAAGTATTCTCTATCATGAAAAATTCGCTTTAAAAAATAATAAATACGACTCTTTGCCAAGCCGTGAAGAAGCAAATAGAATATTTGAGGAACAGTAAATAGAAATCATAGCTGATTTTCGGAAAAACTCATTTCACTGTCCGTATCTAAGAGCATTTCATCCGCGTTTCGATCGAGCTGCATATGGTATAATTAATTAGCGCCCTACAGATGTTCAAACAGCTAATTTTCGTTTGTAGCATCATTTTTACGTGCTCCTTGGCTCGCTTCGATTTACAAGTGTACTTACAGAACGGCGCGGAAGCGTGATTAATCTCGTAGGTAATTACTCGGCTATTTTACGAGCAATAAAATTTCGCGGCGGCAAAATTCATTCCGCGCGGCGGGCTAACGTTGTTGAATGAGTTAATCGCATAAACCTATTAACACTTAGAGGTTTAAAACGAGACTGTTCCCCGATCTCGTTGTCCCTTTGTTATTCATACATTTACAATGTCCGCGAACGACTCCGCAAGTAAAATACCCCGGCCGCGGCACGGCGAGGGTGCTAATTAATTCTCGCGTTGCTCGATTAGGTGACGGTTATCCTGTGTCAACTAATTACCGCGAAATGTCGTTGCGACAGTAACCGTTGCAACGCTGTTTGAAATTCGAAGACAACCGACCCACCGAAATTAATTCATTATCCTGATACGCAATCGCGGTTTCCCCCGGTGCAAAAGGCAGCTATTTAATTAGCTTTCGGACGTTATCGCGTGTTAAAAATACCGTTATTAAATAGCTAGCTCGCTGAACAAACAAATTGAGGGTAGCCGCTGTGTAGGTACAATGAAAATAAAGAAAGTCAGAAAATTTGATCCTCATATTTGTCTTTACGATCGTTATCAAAATTAATTCGTACGTAAATATTTTTTAGCGTACCAGTTCGTTCGGCGCGGTAAAAAATCTCAGGCCATTTGGTACGAATTTAACAATTTTATTTAGCTTTACACAACGTTCTGCTCTTAGCTATAAATTTACGATTCGTGACTCGTGTGCTTTCAATTAAACCTTTTCCCTTTGATCACGTTGTAAAAATCGGCGCTGTATCAACGAAACCTCCGTGGAAATTGCAGGCTTTAATAAATCAGTTAATTCGTATATGGCACGGCGAAGCGATCAAATATTACCATATCGCAATTTGTTTAGGGGAAGGACAGGGCGGGCGGCAAACACTTCCACGTCGCATCGAGTGCGACCGGTATTGGTACGAATAAATCCTTTCAGAATTATACTCGCAAATTTATCGAACCCGGTGACGTGCGCACGTGCGCCGATAAACGCGAACGAGCATTTTCGCGGCACTAAAATAATCGCATCAAACACTGGGCTCGTCGATACATACGTTAATCGTCCTTTCTCGGATCACGGTGTTACGTTCCGTTATACGGAACGCGAATTAGTTTTCCCGCGAACGGTACAGAGGAATTTATTTTTAAACGTGCCGAGTGAAAACGAAACGATAACAGAGCGGATAGCTAAAAATTACTTTCGTATCTAGTTTAATTCCTGTTTTGAAAGGAGCGCATAATTGCAGCGAGTAAAAAGCGAAATTGCAGTCATTTCTCTTACTCCGCGAAAGCCCGAAACGGTTGCTCGCGAAACAAATCTATTAACATTGTTCCAGCGATAAATCGTCCCGATAGGACAGACAGAGCATCGTTCTTCCCCTCACATCGTTACCTCACGAACCGCTTCTCCAACGCGATCCCGCGACCCGCTTAACCCTTCTTAATCTAATCGAGGGTTCTACAATTTTAATCTCGTCGCGACGCGCGACGTCCCGATTAAACGCGAACCAGTCAGACACCCGCAGTGTTTTTCAGTGCGCGAATAAAAAATCTCGGCCCATAGTACTGCCATCTTCTCTATTTCCCCCTTTCACCGTTGCCCCGGATCCGTATTATCCTCCGTCCCCCTTCCCCGCGCGTGTTCACCCGTTTCCCATTCGCTCCGTTCTTGCTTTCTCCCGCAGTTCACTTTCTGTACCCGTTTCTCCGCTCGCCGCGAGGAACTTAATTCACCGGAGGTCCTCGTGAGAATTCTCGTGGAACGACACGCATATTACGCGACCCCGTTTCTTTTCACCCGTTCCTCACAGTCTTCTCGTTCGCGTTGCGTCACCCAGCCTGTATCCTCGCGGCTACGAGCGTCGCGACGCAACCGATTTCGGATGCGGGCCATCATTCGCCACTTTTCCCTGCTTATCGATCGTAATGAAACTAACGTTAAAAAATGAAAGCACGGCCATCTGAATTTGATAGGAATTGTTAGATCGACATAAGGTTAATCGATGATCGTTTTAGATTAGAACTGAATGCACGGTTCGGATGAAAGTGACGAGGATGACTTGAGTTCGCGCGTTATCCACAGGCTTACTCGTGACGCAGGTGCCCTGTGAGCTGCTTACGCAATCCGTCACCGCGATTACCCTGATATCTCGGTAAATCCCACGTGGGATCCGTCTTTGATCCCTAATTGTGCCCGGGTTAGAATCATATCCGATATGCATCGGAAAATTCGCGTCTGAGAAATACATTTTTATCCGACGACAAAGCTTTGACGTTACATCGAAATTGTTTGCTAATTATTGATTATCCCTTTGCACTCGAAGAACATTTTCACAAATATTTCGTGAATTTCTTACATTCAAGTTGATGTATTGAAATTATTAATAATTTTTTGTTTCGACATTTTTTAAGTTAATGTACATATAAATTTTATAATAATTAAGTTCAATTCAATCAATAGTATATTGGAGCAGTAATTATTTACCTTACGTAACAATTATTTTGTAATACATATGGTGACTCACAGTCACCTCTCGAGTGCAAAGGGTTAAATTATTTGGTAGAATGACGGAACACCGGGAAGGCCGACGCGTACAAAACAGAGGAACGCGTATTCGCTACTGCAACAAATTCTAAATAAAGCATAAAACTTTCATTGTTACAAAAGAAAATTGATATAGAAAAGAATGATGGTAGTTACAGGTAAAAATGAAACTCGGGCGAAAGTTTGTCTATTATTCGAGGAGTAAAAGCGGGGACCCGCGAATCAGCAAACAATTTGATGAAATAGCGTGATGCGTCGTGTCTCGGACGATGGTTTAAAAACAGTACCGGGCGATGTAGTTTATGGGCGTGGAATAATTGAAGAAGGCCGGGAATGAAATTTTGTTTACGTATTAAAAACGGTGGAACGGTACGCGGCCGGTAGAAATGTTGGAACAACGCGAAGAGAGTCGACAGTATTGCGAATCGCATGGCTCGATACTATAAAAAATGAAAGCATGACCTCGTCTCATCAAAGCGAATGCGCGGAAGAAACGGAAAAATTTAATATCTCTCTCTACGCCTTTTTGTCAATTTCTGTTCATGAGTAATGCATTGTATAATACATATCTACGTTTTGCGAGACGAGATATGATCCGTTCATATCGGATCTAATTGTCAGCAAGAATTTTGCCGCACGTGAGCGTACCATAAATAGTTAAACGGAAATCGCATAATTACTTCGTAGGTGCGCAATAATTAGGCTGCAAGTGATCATTCACCGCCGGGTGAAAATGATAAATTGCAAAAATGCACCGGCTCAAACAATTATCAGATCACATATGTACGTAACGTATTAATTGATAAAGCTGTCTTTCATCGTACCACTAAGAATAATTTCAAATTCTTCTGTTAAGATTTTCAGCTGAAACCAAACATCTTTCTTTTCGATCAAGTTACTCTTACCTCTAACCTACGGTACATACACGCAGAACTGTTTAGACTGTAAATTTTGCTAGCGAAACGGAAAGCAGAAACCTCGCGCTCCCTCGCGCCTTTTTGTATCAGCTAAACTTTCCTATTTCACGCGTACACAGAATATGACGATGCCACGTTCGATGCGGCTGGCAAGTATAAATTTCCCAGAGACACCGTCGGTACACGGTTCGAGTTTATTCAACTGGATGTCTTTCGGTCGTGGGCGTTCGCTCGAAGGCAACTACCGTTTTAACCTGGTAAAGTAGGCAAACACGCTTCCGGTAAAGTTGAATAAGACGCGTTTCTACCGGGCCGTGAAAAGGTCCTCGCGTAGAAGCATAATTTTAACACCTGTCGCGAAACGGAGCGAAGGAGTTATTATATTAAGAGGGCAGAGTCCTACGCGAGAGGCCAGGCGTTAGCGGAAAAACGAATGTAATCTGACGGACGTGCCACCAAATGTTTAAAGACTTCTCTCGGGTAGAGCTTAAAAAAGTTACGAAAATATTTGAGGAGCAGGGAGACGCGATGGAGAGGGAAGAGGGAGAGTGTGCGTGCGTGGGTGTGATACGTAAAGGGAGGTCGGATGCAAATCTCTTCTAAAGGCACGGTTGCCGCCGTAATTTTCGAACTTACCGAACTTCTTATCCGAATGTTACCGTGAAATATAAGGAGATCCGAATAGTCCGAAGGAAATAAGATTGGCGCCTGATATATGCACGTAGCACCCAAGCGTGACTACTTTCACGGTGTAAATTTCAATGATTCAATCGATTTTTTATTTGCTCGAGGCAACGAAGGTAGTAGTCTTCGTTGGGAAGTATTGCAAGAACTCGGATTAATCATGAAAATGCAGTATCTTTGTTGCTAGTTAAAATTGACACACGGGGCATTGTTCATCGAAACGTTCATAATGAAAGTTGCTGGTTTTTTTACAGGTGCAAAGGATCGTTGGCTTACGTGCATTTGACCTGCTTGGAAAGATGGCTGAATCAGTCTTGCCGGTCTTACTGTGAACTGTGCCGTTACCATTTCAACGTTATCGAAACGCCTCGTTATCGCTGGTAAGCCTTGAACTCTGCCAAGAAATAATCTCACTTAATTAAACATTTTTTCCTATCTTTGTCTAAAAAATTGGAAATTTATTAGATTCCGATTTAAGACCGAATATATGAAATTCAACTTGTTTTCGACCTGTATAGTGATCACTTTTATGGGAACCTTCAGGCCAGAATCGTTGAGGATATGGATTAGCCATCCCAGGAATCGTAGAAACATACAGTCAGATTTCCTTATCTTCACGTTACTTTCCGTCGTTACGGTCGGTTTGGTAACAGTTTGTCTCTTAGGTGAGTCGCAATTGTAAATAACGATACAACGTCGAAAAAGTCATGCTTCCACGTTCCAGCAAAATTACAAGACACGATCGATACCTTTTGAACGTACGATTACAGGTATGCAATACTTTGTCATCGAAGGTAAGAAGATTGGAATCTCCAAGCTCTGGACAAGAGGAGCCATATGGTTCTTTCTCACCATCGTGGTGCTGGGCTACATCACGACGGTTTATTTGTTGGGAAAAGTAATTACCCCCTCATTTCATAATACTATTCGACTACACCCCGAACTGTATTTAACAACAACGATACCGCGAGGAAACGTATTTAACTCTCGTTCGCCGCTTCCCAAGAGACGGATCGCGTTCTTGCAATTAACTGGCCGGCTGCTACACAAAGCTCAGCTTTGTAATCTGATAAGCTTCCCATTTATTGCTACAACGGAACGTTCCATTTAGCTTTCGAACACGTATACATCAAAAGCGTAAAGCGTATCGCGATCAAACTTAAATGAATCATAAAATTATTCGATGTTGTATGCCAACAACGGTTATACCATGTTACGAACAAGAATGCTAACCAAGTGACACGGTTTCTAACGAGTTCTCTAAACAGGCCCGACATAATCTCGGAAACTTCCGTACAGCTTTCCCGCGTCGGGCAACGTCGAGTAGACATTTTTTTTTTCCACGGAAATTCGAGCCGTATTCTTGCCACGAATAATTCCCTTAATGGCACCACGGGGTCGCACTCTTCCTTTCTGCACCGCAACTTTTAAATCCATCCGGCTAGAAGGAAGCTCAGGACTCGTCACCTTTTGTTCCTTATCGCAGCGGCCCCCAAGCTCTTAATATATCGTACATATTGTATAATATATGCGCGTAGTGAAAAATTAAATCCTATATCCGGAAGTGGTCGGAAAAAATCTGGATGAAGTCGAGGGATGAATTCTTTATATTATTACTAGAATCAAGATCGTCGTGTCTCGTAGCTTCTTTTGGGGACCACCGCTTTCAGTCATTTACCAACCGTGCGTTACACGACAATTATCTTATTACCTCTTTCATTAAATTATAATTATAATTACTACGTTTTACTTACAGAAATTCACCTGAAATTTAATCAAATTATGTTTGAATCCCAAATTGTTGCAATTACTTCAAAATATACGGAGCGTAAAGGGTTAGTCTATCAAAGACTGACACAATTACCGTGAAACGAAGCGTTCCGCGGTTTGTTACTCGGTTCAGCCCAAAGGGCGGTGAACGCAGCAGGGCATTTTATTCACGCCCGTGCGTTTCCTCGCGGAATTTTCCTCCTCCGACGAGACGCCGCCGTCGGGTATCGAGTGTTTCGTTCGAGCCGGTAAAAACATCCCGCGCGGAACTGCCAGAGACAAAGCATTTCGTAGTAGCTCCGAGGCAGGTTTAGGTGGACGACGAAGACTGCGACGATGCAGCAACCGTCTGCTGCTTCGGTGTAGCGCGATTGTCTTCCGCGGTTTATGTTTATTCGAAGCGATTCCGCGACGACCCAGATAACAAGCTGCCTCGAAGCGGATGCATTAAGCTGCAGCGCGTCGAGGCGCAAAGGTGAAACATACAGGTGAAACCAACGCCCCGTTTCGTCGCTTTGGTTTCTCCGCGCGCGGTGTGCAACGCGTCAACCGAGTGAACCGGAACGAACGGGACCCGACACGCTCTTTTCGGTTAAGGAAATAACGTGAAAGGCTCGCGGCCGAGTAACCTCTCTAAATAGAAAGGCCGCTAGTTGGTTAACTTCGTTTACCATTAGCTTTCTTCTCCGGTGGACGCAATGTTTTCAGCTGGTCTCACGAGGAAAAATAACGACGCGAGAGAAACGTGTTCCCGGGGATAAAAGTGCCACATAAGATTAATTCGGAGAATATTTCAAAAGTAGATGAACGATTTCTTTCATAAAAATGTTAACCCATTCGCATCACGAGCGCATATACTCATCAATTCTTGTTTTACTACCGAACTTTGAAATAACTAAATTTTCCTCGACGTTCACTCGTATACCAGGTTTTCTGGGTACTTAATAAAAGCTTGACAACTTGTCTTTTAACGTTTTCTTTACAATTTGATACAATTTGATATCGATACGATTTCTTTCATAAAAATGTTAACCCATTCGCATCACGAGCGCATATACTCATCAATTCTTGTTTTACTACCGAACTTTGAAATAACTAAATTTTCCTCGACGTTCACTCGTATACCAGGTTTTCTGGGTACTTAATAAAAGCTTGACAGCTTGTCTTTTAACGTTTTCTTTACAATTTGATACAATTTGATATCGAAAGTTGTAATTCCATTCGATTTGTTTAAAGAAATATGAATTGTAGTTTAATTCCGTAGGAAAATGTTTAATTATAAATATTTACCACACTTCTGTAATTATAAACGTTCAGGAAAATTAATTGCTTCGGAGCAGAAAATAACATTGATTATTATATTTACGTTCAATTTTATTCACGGTATTTGATGTAAACATGAAGTGCTTTAAAAATCATGTTCAATACGTTAAAGAGTAACGAAGGAAAAAAATGAAATTGACGTTGTTCGCATTTGCACAAGAATTTTCTCAAACTCCCTTATCATATCTAAAGCATAATTATCGTTAGCATGTCTATAAAATAATTAATTAATAATTAATTCTTAATTGCCAGCAAGATTCATACGCCCATTTGGAAATCGTTTGAGCATTTAAGCTTGACGAGACAAGAATCTCGCGTAAAATCGTGTTTCTTGCCGCATAAATTTAACCGCTGTCGCGCACCGATCGAAATCCATCGAATGAAACATTTAATTAAGAGTACGCGACAGCAGCGTGGATCTCGATCAAGCCATCTAGAGATCTGGCCACTTCGAAGCCACTCGGAGCTAATTTATCGGCTCGAGTGTCTTTTGGCCCTGACAACCGAAACTATCCGAATAATTTAAATCGCGAGTAAAAAGAACGGCAACCCTGTTACAAATTTTTCCACTCGTCCGTACTTCTTCCCCGGTCGACTCATTTTTCTTTTCGTCAGGACCAGGTGGCACCTTGGTACAGATGGTGGAGGAGCACCGTGAACGTCAGGCTCATCATGGACCCTGAGCTGTTCAGGAGGCTATCGAACGAATCCTTCCTACCGCGCGAGAATCAATCCTCGGGTATCCACGTCACGCAGAATCCCAGGTTTGTTAGGTTAATTACAAAAATCTCCTTACAGTTAAAAGACCTAAAGTTGGAGGAGAAGCCAGAATTAATTGGCATCTCACTTTCCGCTTGCCTTTGATAAAAGTAATAAGTTCGAAACTGAGATCGATTCACTACATAAAGCGACGGTTTCCTCAGATGCCCTACTAACAATCCCCAGCGTCAGTAACGAAGTCGAAGGTCCATCGTCCTCGGTGAAAAAAGAAAGTATTCTGTTTTGAAGCAAACTTCTGTCAAATCTTGTTGTACGTTTAGAGATAAAATATTCATAGATCACCCAATCGATGCTAGAATCTCTGTGTTACTTTCCTTTTTTTTACTACATACTCTTTTAAGTAATTGCGACGAGTTTCTGTTCAGAGTTTGATCGTCCTCATTCAGGCAGCGATACGTAGAATCACAAAGATAAGAGTCTGTTTTTGCCCAGTTTCGAAACGTATGATAATAGCGCGATACAAATAGTTGGCAGGCCTCCAAGTGAGTTAATTGCTGGATCAGCAGCAGTTTCGTTTTCTCTGCTCGGGCACGTTCCGTCGGTCTGAGCTAATTTTTTCTTGGCAATAGGTACGCTTAACCTCGCGGTATGTTCCTGTTTAATGCATCGCCTTCGGGTGAACCACCCCGAATGTGTTCGGATCTCATTTGCGAGATTAAATCTTTCGTACGACGCGCGAATTATGTGCCTCTGCTTTTTATGTCGATCGAAGACCTCGAATTGCTCCTTGGATTCCGAGTAAATTATTACAATTATATCACGAAATTATGTTTTGTAACAGTACTCAGTTACGAGAAAACG
>SHCU01000026.1:150192-167340 GCA_004307685.1 Ceratina australensis
TTAATAGGCTAGCGATCAATAAAGTGTTAAAGAACATCTCCCGTTTCGGCCAAATTATGCGATTGAAATCGAGTATATTCGTGACATAAGAGTTTCGACGAGCCGGAGGCCTATGAAAATGTTTCGTTTGATTCAACGCGTACGTAGCCGTGTTTATTCTATGATTTCACTTACTGATTCGATCGGACGGAAGCTCGAGAAATTATATTCGCGTTGATCACGGAAACAAGTGACAATAATTTCAGGCGGTCGCTCGATTAAGCTTGATAATTTGTAGTTCGGGAAGACCTCCATTAAGTTACACGCGGCGGGCTGCCCGGTTAAACGTCATCTCCCTCTCCAGACTCAATCTCAATGCGGAGCGCTTAACTTGGACGATAACGATTATCGTCGACTCATCGCGTCATAATGGCAGGTTTGTACGTCGTGGTGACGATAACTCTGCCTCCCGACCATTTCGTGAACGCTCTGCACCAAGATTCCACGCTAACCTCCGAATAATTACGACGATCGAATGAGCGGAGCCGCGTCGCACCGCGTTTGCACGTAATATTACGAATCGTTGATTACAAAAAGGACCCCCGCCGGCTAACGATCCTAAATTCCCATCACGAAACTAATGAACATCGCGATCGAAATTGTTCGGGTTCAGTGCTACGGGTAAGTAACGTTATCGAGACGATACTTGGTTCGTTTCATGGATCATCTCGTAAGTTTAGGCTAACTATTTTTTCGACAACAAGAATCAGGCCTCGTCCGGCGCGTTACTTTCGCGAAGATTTATCTCACGCTTTTAGACGACACCGACTCGCCCGTTAATAGCAGTGACTGATAACTTTTAACGAATCAATTAATATTTTATCCTGCCGACGAGAAACTTCCCTAAAACAGTTCCATCGCGGTGCAAAAACTTTATTATCGGAAACGGGGTTACGGTATTATGATATTCGCGCTGGGGAGCTCGAACTTTCAGAATTTTTATGGTCGCTGCATTCTCCCAAGAGCTTGATGACCGGGCGGAAAATATCTGTCAACTCATCTAAAAATTTTATTCCGCACTCGCTTTATCGATACAACCGTTACGGAAGGGTTCACTGCCGCCCTTCACCGACAAAGATTTCGAAATACTTTCCCGGATCTTACTTCTTCTTTTTTTTTATACCGTTCCTTAGGAACGTTACCCGTTTTTCCTGTGCACGTCGATCGGAGCGTTCGTAAAAAAATGTGATATCGAAAATCGATGAGGAAGAGGTGAATTTTGTAAATTTAGCATTTTCCTCAAATCTCACCCTGACACCATGTAGTCAAGTCAGTGATATAATGGAAAGTAGGATGAATCAAAGTCACCGGGTTGAAAATATTGCCGCTCTCTTACGTGTAGGCGACTTGAAATATCTCCGAAAATAACGAAAGAGATTTTTCATCCGAAGGCGATATTCGCGTCTATGGAATTCGTAAGACGATTAGGGAAACTGTTTCGTCACGCGCGGCGTGAACGATTTATCTCTGCACGTTAACCGCGCGAGGGAACGACCTACTTCGGTGCGAGAAGGAGCAACGCGGAGCGTCAGCGCGGTCATTGAACGGTCATAGAAAATGGTACAAACTTCTCCACGATGCTCGACGCCCCGGTGACGATCAAAAACAGACAAGACTTTCGACTCGTTAAAGGGAGGATTTTCGAGAGCGTTCATAACTTTCCTCTCAGCCGAAGGATGTCCGTCTGGTTTCTCCTTGGAAAATCAGACTTAATCCCCGGGTTAAACGACGCAGTTGGTTTCAAAGCTGACGTTACAGGCGAACGGGCCACCCGGCAGCCGGGAACAGTTCCATCAGGACTTATCACAGTCATTCCAAGAAGTCTTATCAATTGTCACTGAAAGCGTTTCGGGGTGAATGCTATTTCCTCGGTATTCTCGTAAACTGATGTGCCAGTCTCTTCTCCGTTAATTATCGCGATGACGAGAAACGTGAAATTCATTTGTTGAAAGGCTTTCAGATAAATCTAGAGCTACTACGGTCCCGAATAATATTTATCCTTACAGAGATTTATTCTCATAGGTTCTCAAGTATTATACAAATATTTTAAATGACATGCAATTCGAAAAAGTCTTCCCGAATAACGTTGTAAGATAAATATTGTCCTAACGTTCGTAGAATCGGGTCTTATCTTATTGTTTATCGAGGTTCCAAATTTCATCAACCGGAATAGTATAGTCCGGGCAGAAACGCAAACTGTTACCGTGGTTCCAAACAAGCGAGGCGACGGAAGGCTTCGGATTCCTGAAATTATCGAGCAACCGAAGACAGGATGAGCCGGCATTCAGGTTCTTCCGGAATTGGCGCGCTGCGAGGATGCGATAAACCCGCCGCGGCGAATCGAAGGGAAATTCATGCGGCCGACTCGACGCAATTTGCAGTCTGTTATACGAGCTCGCATCGAAGTAACAAGTCAGGTAATATCCAAATAGATCGATCAAGTTCTCTTTTTCATCAATAATAAGTGACTTTTTCATATAATTCATACAGAATTTTACGTGTACCCTCGCTTTTCTATAAATAATTTTCAGACGATCAACTTATCAACTAGTTATAAAAAAAGCTTCTTATTTCTATTAACCCTAGATTGCCCAAGGAAGTCATTTTGACTGTATTTAGTTTCAATTAGAAAAATGAAATTACTTATATAATGATATAGTGTATAGAACAAGTGTGCGTGTCGAGTCGCGCCTAGAGCGTCCGGTCGGCGTACCGACTTTGCGGCTACTTTGTAGGAATGGGCAGGCGTCCGAGCAGTTCGAATCGTACGATAATGTTTCGGGCGGTAGTGATCCTCAAAGGGCTGCCGCGAGTCGTTGGCGGCGGTTGATCTCCACGTGCGGCTTTGACCGACATCGAATGTTCCAAAAGCGAATGAGGGGTGGTATGTATCCACCTGGAATGCGAGGCGCAGGGACAGAGTGGGTGTGAGTCTTGACGCGGGCCATAGCGAGTGTTGTGACGGAGAGCTTTCTTAAATAAAGCAAATTACGGATTGTAGTAGTGTTATCGTCGTATTCTTCTTTTCGTGGAAAGGATTCCTCAACATCCCTTTTCCCATATAAGTAAATATTAGTAATTAGTTTTAAATAAATTCCTTTACACATTAATTATTCTTTTACGATGAAGTCATTTTTACTGATTTTGGACAGTATAGGTGTATACTAAGCTTCAGTCTTTCTAGTGTTAATGATTGTAAGAAGACACGAGAGGGAGAGGTCTCCAATGGCCTAGGTGCGAGCGGACGAGAGCCAGACGACCAGGCGCTGGTCCCGAACGCTTTATTTCGGACCAAGAGCCTACAAGGGATGCGGATGTTTATACAATTATATCGATAATGCGGGGTTTTTCCAAGACCCTAGCACGGAAAGGCTCGACTGGGAACAAAGACATCTTTGCTAAGCTGTAAGATGTCCCAGTTGAGGAAGGCACTTTTTAGTTGGCCTCCGAACTGTACGGATCGTGTAGTCTGAGAAAATACTACTTATTTCTTTAATCAAGAATTCGGTATTGAGCGTCTCAATCTACTGTGCACTATTCGCGCATTATTTAGTCTTACATTAGCCTTACATGATAATATTTGATTACATTGCGTAGCACCTCGAACCCAGACTTGGCCAGCTTGTTACGTTTTAATGAAAAAGTCGGTAGATCATCGCGTTAAGCACGGGACTATTATTAAAAAAAGAAAAAAATGTGAATCTTGTCGAAAGCTCGGGCCGGGAGAAATCCGCCGGGGTTCCGGCGAAACTGTCGGTCAAGTTAAATTAAGAGTCGGCCTTCAATTAGCGCGATAAATCGGAGTTCCCGCGGAAAGTTTCTCGGGTCGGTTCTTACGGATTCCAGCAGACGGGGACGCTCTTCTCCGGCGTACGACGAGTTCTCGGAATCCTGTCGACCGGTCGCCGACTGATATCGAACACCGCCGCGCCGATGCGATTGCGACAGCGATGATTAATTCTTGCCGATGGAGTTTCTTCTTTGGCCCTTTGTCAGCCCGCTCGTTTTTGTCCGAACGATCCGCCGCACAGTGGGAAGAGTTTCATAAAATTCTGTTTCTCCCGTCGTTGGAAATTTATCGGAGATTTTAACGGGATTCGCGAGGGATAGGAATCAGGGGGCCGGGATTCAACGTTGAGAGGAGATGACTTATAGACGGGCGGAGTTGAGGTGGCGCGAGTGGAACGAGCCGGTGTTGGTCAGACAAAAGGGGAAGGGGAGGGCGTTTTACGCGGGGGCGCAAGAAAAAGGTAGCGGGGCACTCGCGAGCTTATAGTGCTTCGGAAATAAAGTGAAAGGGGAAAAAAGGTTCCTGTAACATAAATTGTCAGAGATAGAAAGATGGCTGCGATGCTGAAGCGACCTTTTTGTCCATCGCCCCGGGTTTTTCGGACGTAATGCCTGGAATCGTTAGGCGCCCGGGCGAAAGCGTTGCCTGATCGCGTTCCTGGCAGCTCGCAAGACGGAATACCGAGTATATTTCCTGTGTATCTCGGAGTCTCCGACTCTGAGAGCGCATCGTCCGGTATTAGTTTCGATAAGTTTCATTCGACAGATGAAATTCGGATAGAAAATTGTTCGAAATGAAATCGAACCGGGAGATTTTTCATCGGGTAAGATCTTCGCGAAATGAATGGGACGTTCTTGATGCTTGTTAAGTTTTCATGCACAGTTTCCCGTCGAACGAAATTAAAAAGTTGAACGGCAGCGGAGCGAGGGGAACGGTTCCCGCGTATCAGAAGTTTATCCGGGGCGTTTTCATCCGCGTTGGCACGGCGCGGCTCGAATCTTCGATGGGACGATCGCCGGAGACTTCAATCCCGGATCCGTAAGGATCTCCGAACTGGAAATAGAGGTCGGCCACGGTGGGCGGGGAGACAGAGAGTTTAAAGAAAGTTCCGGCGAAATGGAAACGAATGACAACTACGAAACTTCTGCATTAAACTTATTACGGTAGCACGGGCAGATATCACGCGCCGCTCGCGCGAACCAACACCGTTGTTAAAAGTTGCTACGGTCACAACAAGCCACGTTCATACTAATGACTCAAGCTACCCGATCGCATGCTCGTTACTCGATCCCGTGCTTATTATCCGACGAGGATAATTCGCTCAATCTCTATGTCCGCTTCTCTCGGCGAAACTTTCAGATCCGTACAGTTGATCGGTGTACCGGTCAAAGTTCACCGAAAGGTGTCCTCGTGTCATCGAGTGATTTTTTTACAAAGTACAAATCTGCATCTCATTAATCGAGCGTATCCAACATTTGAAATAACCTGAAGCGACCTATCGTTAAAATCGAGTAAGTAATTAGGTAGCACGTCTCTGTAACACGAACGAACGTTAAAAATGAATCCAATTAATGTAAAGAGCAAACAGCATTTGGAGTTATACAGGTGTTTCAAGTGTAACCATAATTTTCCTTCGGATAACAGGTTAAGATTTCGCGAATTGAAAATGTAAATTTCTCTTCGTAGAACATCATTTCTATTTTATTTCAACCGTTTGTATCGATATCGTATCCGTAAATTCAAATTTAAGCCGCGTTCCTCTAAACGTGTTTGGGATAGTTCCGCATTGAGGTTGCGGTGAACTGCGTGAAAAAGCGTGAATAGTCGCTATAAGTTTCGCGGAAAAGGAATTCGGCCGCGCGGTACGAAACCTCAGTTCGATTTGCGGAGCGCGAATGCAGCCTGCGGTTTTCGATACATCGAGGGACTCATGTAAACTGCAGTTTGTAGTTTCGCGGCCTGTACCTTTGACGATGAAGAAACTTTCATTGCTTTTGAAGTGAGCTAACGTACGTGCGATCGTAAAAGTTCCTGCGAAGAGAAACCTATGAGCCCTACTGTATCCAGCGGTATATTCAGGAGATATAGCTGCCAGTTTGCGAACTCGGTTATTAAAACTCACTTATCTTACCCCTTTGTACGTCATCGTTAAACGAAATGCAGTTAATCGTCCAAGGAATTTTAGTAATTATTCGTTGAACCGATCAAAAATAACATCGAATCATAAGGAATTCGATAGATGAGATAACAGACACCTGAAATTTGCTAAGGACTTAACTCTTACGGTAGGATTAAAAGTGTCCCATCTTTTTGATGTATTTCACGGCATGGTGGGACATTTTTAGTCCCAACTTGAAATCTTGCAGTAGCTGCATGTGCGTAGATTTATATTTCATCTTATTTACGTAAACTTATTTGGCATGGCCCAACAACAAATTTAATTAACTATTACTATTTCGTTATGTTATTACATGATGTTATATGTTTATTAATAAAAATCTACCAATTTTGTTTCATTTAAAACCCGATAAAATTTCTGTGCAACGTGAGTCTATTTCCGATCTGAAATCCTGTGCCTCAAAGAGTTAAACTGGAATTTATACTTAGGTCTGTTGTTTGTAAAATGTAAAAAGTAATCGGCCTGCGACTATCAGCCGCGGACTAATGTCTCGGTCGAATTCGGGCGATCAATCTTTAATGAACGTCTTTATATAGGAGAAACGAGCAAACACAGTACATAGTTAACATAGAAGCGAATGGCTTCTGGATCGCTCCGAATTCGAGGATTTGCCGTTATCACCGGTGTCCGAGACTCGCGCAACGGAACGGTAAAGACGACTTTGAGCATTGTAACGATAGGTTTCGCAGCGTGTAACGCAATTGGCTGGCCGTGGATCCCTAGGTTTGGTACACACGTTTTGGCAGGATGAACCGGAGGGCGATCGGATACAGAGAGTGGCAATAGCTTTGATCCAATGTTTGCTACAATGCGTGCACGTTAACGTGCCAAATCTAGTTGTTCGATCGTTCATTCGATAGGTTTGACAACACCGTCTGATATGCAGGGCGCCAAGCCCCATTGTCCTCTCTGCCAGGAATCATTAGAAACCAACCGGCTTTTATTGCTAATTCCTTGCCGGAGAATTGATTGCGCCGCGTAACAAGATATTCTTTCTGATAATACCATTCGTAAGGAAGATGACGAAGCGAATCGTAGCGTGAAAAATATTACACAAATTATAGTTGTTAATTAATTTTATTCCACCTATTTTAATCTCCCTTGATCCGACGATCTCTCACTTTTACATCTCGTATGAAAAATATAAATCGTATTCCGTTTCAGACGTAATCCACTTAACATCGTACCCGACTTCCTGCCGTATTAAATCGCAACGGAGCTCCGTAGTTCTTCTACTTGTATAACAGCTTACCGTGAGATCAAAATGAAATTTCCCAACAAGTATCAGAACTATCGGTTCGCCTACGCGCGAACTTAGTGTCGGTTCAACTCTTCCGGATTAAAATCGATCTCTATTCAGAGACGTGAAACTCGTCGCGTTCGCGAGTTCAAAGCGGCGAGTTTCTCTCCGAGTCGGCGGCGCGGCGAAAGAAGTCGGGAACTTTCGACGACGCGTCAATAGGCGGCCTCGAAAATCTACGCGAACTTCCGGCGGGCCATGAATGCGTAAATAAACGACGGCCCGCCGTCCGCGGCCGCGAGCGCCGAACGAACCATCGAGAACTCTTTTCCTGCTCGGCTAGGTGTCCTCCCCGCCGCGCCGGTTCGTTCCCCGTCGCGAAATCAGCTTCACCTTTTTCTCGCATTGTCGCACGCGAACCAATCGATATTCCGGTGGCCGCGTTCTCGACAAAAGTTTCGCCCGTTACGACAGGTGCGGGTTACTTCATCCGGAAAAATGCAACACGTCTTTTAACCCTTTGTAACGACGGGCACCGACTCTGTTCTCGACTCGCACTTTATTTCGCGCTTTGTCCCGTCACGGCTCATATCTGATTCACTCTATCAATCTCACAAAGCCTTTCATTGGCACCCCATTCACCAACGTTTCCTTTTTATTTCCACTGCCACCCCTCGCCACTCCCTGCCGGTTCGCCTTTCGCCACCGATGATTATCCTCCTTTTTGCCCGTGCGTGTGCCACGATATCTGCACGTGTGCGTTTCTCTCGCCGGTGTCGCTTACTCTCAAAACGTTCTCGGGAATTTTCGTTTAACCTGCTCGCCAACCTGGCGTGTTCGTTAACGCGACTTAGATAAGTTAGTCCAAAGAAGAAATTGAACCGCCAAGAAAAATTCGATACCGTTTCACGGTTCCTACCATTTTTACGTCGAACCGAGTAAAGTTCCGGCGACGTTAAATATTTTCAAATATTATTTATCGCGCGCATGAAGAATTTCTCCGAGGTCAATGTATGTATCAAAAGACACATATGACCTTGATAACTTCGAAAAATTATTATTGCCAGATATAGGTCCATTGACACTATGCACATTACGTAAGAAATATTTTTAGCATAACAATAACCGCGTCGGGCAACCGCGCTCGGGGCCCGACGTGTGCCCGAGTTTATTTAGGGATCAGAGATTCTCTGGTTAGCTGTAAGATGTCGACGATCCAGGGCGGTCTATCTCTTTTGTCACACCCAAGTTAGCCAGGGAAAGGTTGTAAGGGATTTGTCGCGTGGTGCCCTTCGTCGATACGTCTCGAGCGGCAAAGACGTATCGGTTCGTGAGATACTTCCGTTATTTAAGCTAATGAGAAAGATTTGGATCTTGGAATGAATTTAAGCTAGCAAGAGCAATTGTTACACAAGACGATTTATTATTCTGCTAACTTAGTTACTCTGTTCAACTCTCCCCTTATGAAGAGTATTCCTGCTTCCTTTAACGCAGAGAAGCCGCGGGGAAAAGTTCAAGTATTGAACCAATTAAACTCACTCTTTTATTCTAACGCGGAGAGACCGGGCCTTCGGCGAGTCAGAGTTCCAAATTGCTACTAATACAAAGGGCTATGGTTTGTGCGCCCTTTTATACCCCAAAAATGAACTCATTCCTCAGGGTGGGGAATGACCAAATATGGGAACAACTAGCACCCTTAACTCATCACCAGGTGCGGTACATCTCCGTACGGGATGTTTATGTCGCCGGATTCGAACGTTCCGGAATGCGTAAGGGACGCGTATGTAACAACCTGAAGAGGTATTTAGTTGGCTTTCCTTAAAAGGACCATCCTGTATAAATGACACAATAAAGTTTTTAACGCTATGGTTGAATCTGACGTCACCGAACAGAAATATGAGAAACAACGTTAATGAGAACCAAGTTAAATATTATCCGAATTGAATTTTCGATTATAACGATGTATTCTACATACAAATAGTTATTCATTAAAAACGCTCGATTATTGATAAATCGGAATCAATCTCCTCGATTCGTAATTAATTCGCGCTGTGAAAATATTTACTGGCTCGAAAATATTCACGCAACCGGCGTAAATTCACCGTTTGTGCTGTACGATTTATTTCTCTCCTCAGTGATTTATTGCAGTTATTTCTTAAAATTTTTTGTTCCTGCTCCGAAAAAAAAGAAATGTTAGCTCGTTCGGTTCTCTCTGGTGCTCGGAACCCCCTCGCTTCGCCGGTTCCGCCTTTAACCGTTGAATTTCAACTCGGACAATCGCGTTACTCTATTGTCTCCGCTTCCATCCCCTAAACTTCTGACTCGCCTCAACTCTCACGCGTCGAACTTTTAAATCGAGTTACATTCGCGTACGCAAGCTTAATAATTTTCTTGGCCCGCGAAAAGTTCCCTACTTGTAATTGCCTTATTTCCAAATTAACTGATACCACGGCTGATAAAAAATGAAAGTCGAAGCACGGAGTTCGCGAACTTGCTCGCTGTAAATTAAACGCAAACGCTGGCGAATGTTCACGGTCGTCGTTTTATTCGAGCGGCGTTCACAATAATTACACGGCTGCCACGCGTGCGTTTGCTTAACACGTTGCGAAACACATTTTTTGCACCATCGCGATTTTATTTGAAAAAAGTCCTCTTGACAACCGCGGGTAGCATGCTCCGAGGTGCAAACATGTGGAACAATATTGGATAGGATTTCAGGACGGTCGAGCCGCGCAGGGAAGACCGACGCCATACGACGTACAGGGACTAAGGGGTATTCACGTCGGTCACGTATCACGGCGCAGCTCGTATGCCATGGTACACCGGGCAACAAAGCGAAGTCACCGTAAAAAATATGTGTTTAGAGTACGCGCTCACTTTACACCGTTGAACATTAAAAACAGGAATAGAAAAGAAGAAGGGAAATTTGTAACGAATTTGTGAACCTTTCTTGCCATTGTACGAGCCTTTCTTCGGATGGAAAGCGCTGAGGTTTTCGTTTGAAATACGAGTTGCTAGGCTCGCGTTTTTCACCCCGAGTTTCGTTAAAAACTCTGTTGCGCTTTCTGTGGTAATTAAAAATCCTTGTGTTCTTTTTGCGCGCGCGCGTTCTAAGGATATCATTTTCAAAGAAAGGTTCACGCGTTTCGAATGGTTTTGACTCGCGATACTCCTCTGGAATCCTGATACGATTGTCACCTTTTATGCTCGGCGTCAATTTCGCTAATTTTTGCAATCCTTTTATACGGTAGTTTACAGTTTGTCGAAGTATCCATTCTTTAGGAATCAGGCTGGATAAGGATATATCAGGGCTCCGTGCGAGAAGCACGAAGATTGGATTCGCATGCTTTCCACTTTTTCCCACGTGAAGACGTCATAACCATTTCTAATAATTCTGATCTCTTATCGAGCACACTTTGCAGATTGGACATACATTTTCCGCGTTAACGCATTACCATAATTCACGTTATGCTGCATCCAAGCCCTACGTTCATATCCCCCCATCCGACGCGAGAAGTATGATATCACTCTATGCATATTCTCACTTACCTCAAATACGTTCGCAATAAATTCGCGATCCACGCGAGATCATTGTATAAATTTCAATTCCCTCGTATTTCTCAACGTGAAAACATTATTTACTTCGCCTACGTAAAGCATCAATCATTCGGTATTAATATTCAAGCGTGATTCGTTCTCCGTTGAAAACGAGAATCTATTTCCAGAATAAAAATGTGCGATCCGAACGATAATGTAATTTTTTAATCGAGGAATCGGGGGTCGTGTTACTCAATGAATAACGTGAAAGAGATCAATTTTCGTTTTAAACAACTTCCTGCCGTTTCAAGCGGTGAAAATCGCGCCCTATGGAGGATTACTCAGCCACTGAACCTACCATTGAATTTCCTGTCCATATTTTATGGATTGATTTCCCGCTAAGCCGTTAGTATTTTGTTTATGCGAAGTTCTTTATAGGACACGCTCGTTGCCGCGATTATCGGTTTTTCCACCGGCGTTAATGAAACGAAAATATTCGCTCGAAGATCTCCGAGCTCTCGCGTGACCGTCGAAAAATCCGGGTATATTACGGGGGATTTAAAATCGCGCATCGTGCACGACGCAATACGCGTTTCCTGTAAATGCGCAGTTATTCCATCGGCCACGGTGCCGTGAATTCAGTCGGCGTACACATACATTATACATACATACATTAATCTCTCTTTAATCAGCGGATAAATTTTAATGAGCTCGTTCGAGAGAGTTTACCTCACCGAAAGTCGGTCTAGTCTTTTATGGAAGCGAACCTTTGCCGTGGAACTCAATTACGAGTATCTGCGGTCTTTCAAATATTATTTACCATCCCGACAGTTTCGATTATCATCGATGAATTTCGCTTCATCCACGGAGTCATGCAGTTCGTTCAAATACTTTACATAAATATTCGCTGGCTAATCACGACTATTAGCTTTTATCTTTCGGATAAAAGCGGCGAAAACTGTAATCGATTCCAATATTTTCTCCGCAAGCAGACGGCGAACTCCGTTTATGGAACGGATTAAAATGCTTTCAATCAAAATTTGAATAGAAGTCGGGTTAAAGATATTCGCGTTCGCGTTCCCACCGGGTATAGTGGCCGGGGGTTCTCGAAAAATGCGCCGGCCAGTTCCGGCTGCCGGCGGATATTTTTCTTCGGCTACGGTCCCGCCGTAAGATTAATAACCGAAGACTGAAAGTAAAAATCAGAGGAGAGCGCGATATTGATTCGTTCGTATTTTTCAACCGGCAAAAACCTCGCCCGAGCTTTTCGGGTTTCGCGCGTGCGATCAATGGGTTAAAAAAAAAATGCGTGTATACGCGTATAAATCTCGTGTATGTACATACGTGTATAATTGATGACGCGTCTACTTCTCGGAAGTCATCGATCTTTGTAAAACGTGACCAACGAGAATGAAATCTTGATGGGAAATCGCGTTACGTTTGATTTCTTCGCTTCTAACGTTCGCTGGAAATATGCGTGTATCCACAATGAGCACGAGATGAATTTTACGCGTTTCGGGGAAATTATGATTGATTCGTAGTTCGTGTTATCATCGTCTGACCGTGAATTTTGTGAATTTATAAAAAGAACTCTTTAGGATAGAAAATATCAACAGCGAAACGCATATTATGATTCTTAAATACAAAGGAAATTTTAATTACGATTTTATTTTCTACATTGACATCAGAAGTGGCTTCGTGGTCTAATTTCCATATATGAATATTAAAAACGTGTATACAGAATAGCAGCATTGAGTTGGAAGAAGAGTAATCACGGTTTGGAGAAATAGTAGGCGTTATAAAAACTGAAATTACTTTTTTGTCAACCTGGTATTTCACGAAAGATATTGAGGATCTCTTAAATATAAATTTTAGATCGACAATGAGTGAAGTGAATAAAATCCAGAAATCAATTTTCATCTATTTTTACTGGTAAATTTCGCGAGTGAGAACGAAATTTATTATCCTGGGGATTTAGTAAAATATTGGAAAACACGTAAACACAGATTTCACAGATAGGTCGTGAATTTTCAGAAGCCACAATTTAATTGTACCATCAAATTTTATTTTTTAATATCAATTTTACATATATTCTAAGCACTTTTGTGTACGTATATAAAGGGATTTAAATATTTGCTATCTCTTCGCACGTGTAACGATATGATAACCTGATCAATTAAACAATCGGTCTTTTATTTTCCCGTTTAAGCGTTCATGGATGAAAGGTATACCAGACGGAAATGGCGAGCGATCAGAACGCGGCGTAGCGTAACTGCGAACAAAGTCGTAAATCTATTAGAACAGCACTGTAATTAACAAACGACGCATGCATGACAAAGACGGATGCGGTAGCTGCGGCCGATTCCTTGGTGAGCTAACGTTGCGATCATACGTCAAGCAGAATGAATACATCATTCGTCCGTGCCGGCGTCTCTCGATGGGACGCGACGATGCGACGCGATCATTGCTACTTGACCGTATAAACGCGTGACAACGATCCCCGAGTCGAAATTACATACATATCGCCGGGCAGAGCTGGTCGATACGACCACGCGCGACAGCAAATGAATCAGACGGCGCGGCACCCGGGCCGCGTGAAACCGTAATTTCGAGCGAGATCGGTTCACCGCTTTGGTTATTTCGTTTCGGTTTGACCAGTGATTGCCTTTCAACATTTTCAAATCATTTCGTCCGGCCATTACGCGATAAAAAAAATAACAGTTCTATGCCCGTTTCATATCGCATTATTTCATCCCATTACGTACATCCCCGTTGCTTCGTTACTACGCCCGCTGCAAATTGTCCAGGGCCCGTTTTTACGTGGGAGTACTTAATTGTATACAATTAACGAGAATTCTTAATCGACGAAAGAGGTTTATACCCAGTTCTTTGATCGACGGCTTAACAGTTATCGACCTCGGTTCACCGCAACCCTTTACAATTTTATAACTACGGTTGCCTCGAAATTATTCTTTCCAGCAGTATTAGCATAAATGCTAAAAGGGTTGAGGTTTCCGTAAAGTTACTCTCTTTTACTTTTGACAGAGAAATATTGGCGCATCGAACCGCGTTTTGTCATTAAGAAGATCGTACACTTTAATGGGTCAATATTATAATTACTTTGGCTCACGATACAAGAATATTTGGTAGAGGGTGCAAAGGGTTGTAAACTCAGTTAACCCCTTCCCGTGCCATTTAGCTCGGGCCCAAGCGGTAGGTGATAGGTCGTGAATTTTCAGAAGCCACAATTTAATTGTACCATCAAATTTTATTTTTTAATATCAATTTTACATATATTCTAAGCACTTTTGTGTACGTATATAAAGGGATTTAAATATTTGCTATCTCTTCGCACGTGTAACGATATGATAACCTGATCAATTAAACAATCGGTCTTTTATTTTCCCGTTTAAGCGTTCATGGATGAAAGGTATACCAGACGGAAATGGCGAGCGATCAGAACGCGGCGTAGCGTAACTGCGAACAAAGTCGTAAATCTATTAGAACAGCACTGTAATTAACAAACGACGCATGCATGACAAAGACGGATGCGGTAGCTGCGGCCGATTCCTTGGTGAGCTAACGTTGCGATCATACGTCAAGCAGAATGAATACATCATTCGTCCGTGCCGGCGTCTCTCGATGGGACGCGACGATGCGACGCGATCATTGCTACTTGACCGTATAAACGCGTGACAACGATCCCCGAGTCGAAATTACATACATATCGCCGGGCAGAACTGGTCGATACGACCGCGCGCGACAGCAAATGAATCAGACGGCGCGGCACCCGGGCCGCGTGAAACCGTAATTTCGAGCGAGATCGGTTCACCGCTTTGGTTATTTCGTTTCGGTTTGACCAGTGATTGCCTTTCAACATTTTCAAATCATTTCGTCCGGCCATTACGCGATAAAAAAAATAACAGTTCTATGCCCGTTTCATATCGCATTATTTCATCCCATTACGTACATCCCCGTTGCTTCGTTACTACGCCCGCTGCAAATTGTCCAGGGCCCGTTTTTACGTGGGAGTACTTAATTGTATACAATTAACGAGAATTCTTAATCGACGAAAGAGGTTTATACCCAGTTCTTTGATCGACGGCTTAACAGTTATCGACCTCGGTTCACCGCAACCCTTTACAATTTTATAACTACGGTTGCCTCGAAATTATTCTTTCCAGCAGTATTAGCATAAATGCTAAAAGGGTTGAGGTTTCCGTAAAGTTACTCTCTTTTACTTTTGACAGAGAAATATTGGCGCATCGAACCGCGTTTTGTCATTAAGAAGATCGTACACTTTAATGGGTCAATATTATAATTACTTTGGCTCACGATACAAGAATATTTGGTAGAGGGTGCAAAGGGTTGTAAACTCAGTTAACCCCTTCCCGTGCCATTTAGCTCGGGCCCAAGCGGTAGGCATCGACACGCGCTAAACAGACCCAATGTTTGGCCCTCTCGTCGTGAGCCTCACTCGCGATATTCGTGTTTNATGCCATCGCGAGGTAAAGACCGAATCTTCCTGGGGTCTGACGATCCCACGGAACTTTACTCGAGAAATATGTTAGCAGAAAAGTCTCTTGCTAAACCGTTCGGCGTATGCGCTGCGCGAGGTGGCTATCGTCGAAAGGGTTGCCGAAAATCCCAACCCCCTACCCCTAATTTATTCGCCGTGTGTCCGGAGTTCCGAAATTCCCTCGGATCGGGAAATTCGGAACGAGGAATCGACGGGCGGTCTCCATCGGAATGCAAAAATAAGTTTTAACAAGGCCAACAGACCGGGTAAGTCTCGGAAGGATGGTAGCGGCGCGATCGAAGAAAAATCCAGCCAAAACAGGGTAGCGAACCATCTCTCTGTTCATTCACGCTGAAATACATTCAGGGTAAGCAAAACAATTGGTTCTCGTCACTGCTCCAATTGAGATCAACTTGTTTAGTTTATTCTGCGGTTACACGACGCGATCCGATTTTCCGGAGGAAATAAGTTCGACTTAAGACTGTCGAATATTAGTAATTGTACCTTGACAACTTGCTCCGACTCCAAGAGGTACACGGAAAAATTTTCTGAATTTTACTTCTCTGTAAATATCACTTTACTCGAACAACTCCAAGTAGTACTAAAAGTAGTAAATAGAAAATATCAAAACTTCGTATATTTTATGCGAGCAAAATGGAACGGTTACTCGAAGGGAGAAATGTAAATCTGTCTTCCATTTGTATACCATTTTTATATGCATATCCGGGAACGTTTATACCCCGACGACGCGCGTCATCATGCGGAGCTGTATCAGGATTTTGAAAACGCTGCAAACAAGGCGGCTTATCTTTGCAAGGCTCACGTTTTCCATCCCTTAAAATCCATACACACATGACGGCACAAAGCGTATTCAGCCGGGGGTGTACCGTGGTACGCACGAGTTCCTTTTTGTCGATGCGCAAACGAAAACGTTTCGAGGATCAGGAAAAAAAAAGCGCGCGTCGGACGCATTTCGACAAAGAAACTGGTCGCAAGAGCGATGACTTGGCCATCTGGAAAATCCACGACCGGCTGGCACGGTCGCGCTTATCGCCTTCCGGTGGCAATATTTTAAAAAACGAACGTCTTTAGACTCAGCCCGTCCCGGTGCCCGGCGCATTGTTAACTTGACCCATATACATCTCGGTGCACCTGGACGCGCGTGTAGCCATCCTTTTCCTGCAGTCTCCCTCGTGTAGGTGGTACACGCGCGCGTAGGAACAGAGGAGGAAACGCAACGTACCCAGCGATGCCGCGACGGGCCTCGTTGCCCCGGCGATGAATTATTCTTATGTCAGCCTCGGTTTCGTCATAGTTATTGCTCGCCGAGGGAGATCACCTTGCGCAACGATTTTTCTTACCGCGCTGCAAATTCCATAGACGGCACTGATTCCAGTCTAAAAAAAGTTCATATATCCTCATCGTCGGTAGGAGTTTCAAATGAATTTGTTTCAAGTTTCAATTTAATTTTTCAATGAATTCAAATGAATACCGTAGAGAATTCATTTTTCTCTTTGCTATTAGCGAGATTGGTATATGAAAATATTATTTATAGAAGAAACGTGATACGTGCTTCGTTAAAGTAAATTTTAACAAAATATTACCGTACTTTTTAATATAGAGAATCAAGCATTATTTTTTACTGGATAATGGTTCCGACACAGTTTCTCGCGTGTATGTAATAGTTTGCTATAATTATAACCGTACAAATTTGCCGCGGTACGGTTACATGATACCGAAGATTACAGAAGCAACAACGCGCCCTGCCGGTACCAGGGACCTGCGTGTGGACCCCGTCACGAACTGACTTCTCGTGAGATTCTCGTTTTGGCTAGACACGTAGT
>SHCU01000026.1:168704-182973 GCA_004307685.1 Ceratina australensis
TAAGTCGACTTCACCTATAATTATAACGCGTTGAGTCGTGCCGTTGTTCCTCGCTCATATTAGGTTTCTTTAACTAAGCATAACGTGCATTTGAACACGTTGTTCCGTGTATCGTATTTGGCGCATTTAAATAAGCAACGGGAACTTGTGCTCATAAGAGCGATTTCCTTTGAACAATTAAGAGTATCATTTTGTGTCAATTATCTCCTCATCGGGTCCTCCTTTTTCACCGGAGACCTTACCATGCTCCCAAACCCACTTTCTTCATTCAAAAAGGAAGCATCGGTTTCAAACTGTCTCTCGTCTATTTACAAATCGTTTTAGCGAGAAATAGTTCCAGTCGTAGAATGATTCGATTCAGATTTTCTGTTTCTCGCTACGTTCAGGGTCTAACGTGTCATAAACTCCGTGGTTTCTGAAGAGCGAGGGAGAAATTAGTTTTTGCAGAGGTTCCGGACAGCTCCGGAGGAGAAGAGAATTCGGTTCAGTTGCCAAAGTTCTGTCCGCGAGCGGACAGTCGGACGGCCGCGTTACAGGCTCCGCTCGCGGCACTTGAAGTGGAGGCGGAGTTTTGAGAACGGTGGTTTCGAGTTTGAAAGTCAAAAGCTCTCTAGGGATTATTGTCGTGCGCTGTGTATTCGCTGTTAATTGCCTCCTTGACGCGATCGATGATCCCTTGATACCGCCGCGTAACTTCCATCGGAATTATCAACGTCGAAAATCGAGTCCATCCTCGTTGCAGAATATTTCTGTTCTAAATACATTATCAGAAGTTACGCGGTTAGGATCGAGTTTGAAAGTTGCGCGCACACACGAAATTTACATGTCGGCGGCCGTCGCTCGTTTAACTGCAAAAAGGGATCCGCCTTTGGATTTTCCAGCTTCACCAACCGCTTGTTCAGGTCTCGAAGAGTCGCGGCCCGTGAGGCTTTTATTAATGCACGCTGACGGGTCATTCGTTAGCGTCGGGTTAGTGTTTGCGAGACGGTTTTTCGCGTGGCTCAAGCTCGCAGACATTTTCACGGAATTTTTCGCCCCACGGAATATTCACGAAACGCGTTTTATTTGTATATGCCTTTTCGCGCGTCGCCCCGGAAAACTAACGGCCAGCTTCGTAACATTAAAGGAGCGCTGCCCATTTAACGTATCGCGTACAGATTCTAGATCGAGCATCGAAAAATTAGGACGAAGCTTCGTTACTCCCCTTGAATTTCGTCGCTCTAAAAATATGACTCGCACGAGCAAGAGTGGCTACTGTGTGAAACTGTCTGAAGGGTAACTAGTAATTGGATTTTAGTCATAGGAAGTTTCGTAAAACCTGTGTGATCGATATGTTTTAATAACGTCGACGGTGCAGTCAGTTTTGCATGTAACTTATCGAACATTTAGCTTGTTAAAAAGCGGACCAATACTTTTGCACGGGTAGACGCTCGCAAAGTATCTTAATTAACGTTGCGCTCGGGGTCGATAAAGAAATGGGAAACGCGGGTGGGCGGAAGGGACAATGAGCTCGCGATAAAGGCGCGTCGCGCGATAAAAACGCGATCTTAACGAACGCGGTTTTGTATAAATAGCAGCGGCAAAAAATGGGGAGAAGGACGGCAGTAAGAACGTCGGACCCCGGCCGAAGTTATTTTGCAATTTTATCAGCCCGTTCCGTACGACCAATTGCTACTCCATAAATAGGGCATGAGGCGAGTAAACAGGGAGGAGAAACATGGAGAAGCGCGGCAGGTGCAGGGAAGAAACACGAAATTGGAAAAGCGGACAGGCGCGGTGCAAAACGGCGGGAGGGGGCCATCGGGAAAGCAATTGTTCGGATTAAACGAGCCGGCTTTTCGTGCTGCACCTTTTCATATCCAGATTTAATTTATTCTCGTAGCGCAGTTCTGACCGGGACGCGTGATTGAATCGCGATTACCGGGCCGGCCTGATCAGAAATTCGAAATATTCAATTAATTTCACGGCTGCCACCATCGCGCTTCCCTCAGATTTCCGTGCAAAACATTCCGCGCTTCTACCCGGTTGACTATCGGGTATTTCGGTTTTTCGCGATAAATACGTAAGTGGACGTAAGAACGTGCAGATTTTATATCCCTTCACGCGCTCTTCGCGAGGTCAAACGTCCGTTTGACCCGCGTAAATCGGATATAATTACAATTTTATATCTTCGTAATTGATTACCTTCGTTTATCTCTCGCAATTTTCGCAATTTTTCAGCAGAAAGAAATGATCAGAACTGACACTTTGGGACACGACGTTTCTATTAAACTGGCTGACTAAAAATACTCGTTACCCGCGGGACAATTATTCTTACGTGGGCATTAAACGTTAAACGCGGCCGTACATAGGTTTCAACCGATTCGTAATTCACCGCGATTTGTCTGCGGTGCAACGGCGACGCGGGGTGCCGATTTAAATAAACGTATTTTAATTTAATGACACCGATAAATGCGCGCCGTGTTATTACCGTTATGTTTGCGTTAACAAGCTGCCGTATAATTTGTTACTGAAAATTGGGCTACGCGAACCACGAGCAGGCTGCGTGGGGCATTATGTCGGCCGTGATCATCACGACGAAACTTTTCGCCGGCACAATTAGTATCGGGATCAAATTGTACCGGGCTAGTACATTGCCGCGTCCACCGTACAAATTGTCCCACCACCGACTAACTTTCGCTCTGTAATCAACGTTATTTCGACTGTTCCCGTAGAATGTTTTATCATTGCTAGCTTGGTAATGGTCCCAGGGATGCGTCCCAATTGATGGAACTATTTTGTATGAAACGGGTTAACTATTCGTTGCTACCGCCTCCCGTGATCGAACATGTGATCGACATTTCATTTTTGTCGCGTCGTCGTCACTCGATCGTCCTCGAATGTACTCGGCGTGAATAGGTGGTTGTTCGAAAAACAGATGGCTGCAACCTTTTCACGTCACCGCGAAACCTTCGAGATTCAAGGAAATACTAACGAGCTCATTAAGCAATCAAAACTCTGTTAACGACCGTGGAGATGCCGAAACTTTGAAGCGGCAGCCTTAATCGACTTTCCGAAGTGTATTATACAGGCGCGGTGCACCGCACCGCGACGAGCTAACGTTCCTTATTTGTTTTTCGTCGGGGCACAAATATTTCTATTCAGCCGAGTAATCGGTTAGAGCTGCGGCCGATCGCTGCACAAACGATTTCGATTTTATCCGAAGACTTGAATCCACTGATCGATTTAACACTATTTCTACCACGAGGTGTCAAAAGACACCTTTCAAATTTTGACTGAACTATTCACTAGGTTTAGTCATTTCTCCACAATTAATTCGTTGACTTTTCTTATAATAGTTGTTAAATTAATTCAGCGATATCATTGTCCTTCAGCTCATCCTGGATTTAAAAATGTGCATATGGTTCGAAATAGCTGTGCACAAAATCGCGGTAGAAATAGTGTTAAAGGTGGTCAACCGAGAATTCGATTTATATAAGGAATTAAAATATGCGTTTTCGACGACGAGAAAAATTTTCTCAACTACGTCTCACCTCTCGTTGTTTTTCTTCGAGAGAACTCTGAATCAGAAGTGGAGAAATTTCGAAGATGTCGTTAAATCGTCACGGGGCGGGGGGAGAAGGGGAGTATTATCATGGAAATTAATGGAAATTATATTTGTGACGAACGTTGAGGTAAATATATTTCATCATCAGCCCACTTCCTTTGCGAAGAACGGTAAAACTTTCCGACAGATCTAATATTTGTTACGTCGCCAACTTTTACTCGTTCCGACGATAAATCTGAATGTACATTGCGTAAGAACACTTTGACTTGACAATTATTCAAATCGCTCGTCACCATTCAATTCCTGCCCGGGCCAGTTCATCCGATTAAAATCTCAATAAATCCCTCGAACTTCGGACTTGTTCTATTTGTTAATTCGTCGTCACGTAAATTCAGCGTACTTCTTTGAAGATTTCATTGCGGTCAGATGTGTATTGAATTAAACGTATGTGACAGAGTGTTGGAGGATAGTAAATCATAGGACATGGCCGATGATTTGATTGGCATTAATTACAGCAAAAACGAGACAGACCATAATGCATGAACTGCATTAAATATTCTGTACTAACAATAAGTAATCAATATTCTCAGTGAATGTCGAGCGGATAAATATTAATTGCGGTAAGTGGAGGACATCGATTTCCGAGGTTTTCGTGCTTTGTAATTACTTTTAATTGTCCATACTTCCAACCTGTTCCAATAAACTTTCATAAAAAGTCGTTGTTAATCGGTACCTAAATGACTGTAAAAAGAGATACGCTTATCGTTATGCGTTTCGAGATTTAATAAACCCGGAATAAAAGAATGAGAATCAGGTATTAATAGAGTCAATTAATTTTTAATAATTATGCCATAAATGAGCGAGACGAGGTAATCAGTGAAAGCACGGAGATTCATAAGGGGAGACGACTCCGTAAAACTTATTAATATTGCCTACGTGAAGGAATGTAGCTGAATGAGCCAGGGAATGCGAGAAGAGGCCATTAAAGATGCTGGGGCCAAGATTGAATGCCTACGGATAAATATGACTTTCGGTCAACGCGAGCCATTTGGTTCCTTTACCTCAAAACATCATCCCTCATTATCGGCGTGTATTTCTATATTGGCTCGAGGGGGCGAGTAAACACGCACCCGTCTACTCTCATTCAGGTGTACCAGAGTCCTCATTTATGGATAGTGGATTATTTCCAGCGGGCTCTGAATAACGCGTGGGTACGTTTTCAACGATAATGCCACGGCAAAAGCGACTCGGATGAAGTTTGCGTCGCGTCGCGTTGTGTTGCGTGCATCGCGTAATTAAATTAACCGTGTCGCGTGTTACGTATCATCGCGTCCTTTCCCGAGATCACGTCGGACGTAATAACCCTTTTGTTACCTACAGGAACGTAGCGCACCTTTTCGCCGCTTTGTCAGAGGAAAATTTCACTGAACCAAATGTTTCGAACACTCTCAGCGCAAATGGAGACAGAAATACGTCACTGACGCTCAACTATTTAAATAAAGTCGAGCGAATTCATTTGGATCATCTGTAATTCCAACAAGTTAAAAATTTGTGAAATATGACAAAGGGTTATGTCCAATATTAAAAAACAGAAAATGGAGAGGAAAAGAGAGGATTTGAGATTCATACAATTTTTCGACAGCTCTTCTTACCGTCTAATATTGTGATAAATTTTTTGTTACGCTTTCTGAGAGTACAATACAAGGGCTCGTGCAACGTTAACCTATGGCTAATCCTATCTCCGAGTTAATAGCGATAAAACATCGCGAGTATGACTCTGGAATCTGAATAAATAAAAGAAGGTAGGAGACATACGTCTTGGGTCGAGTGAAGGTGTTGCGTTCCGGGTCAGGAGACGATGGCGCGATGTAACGCGGCGCGATGCAGGAAATTAGCAATGCAAATGCTTTGTCCCATTTTACGGATGGGCAGCCTGCATAAGCCGCGAGTAAGCCAGAGAGTGTGAGTGGTCGAAGTCGCGCCGCACCACCGGCGGCGTACCCGCCGCACACGCGTGCAAACGTAGTTAACGTGTTCCGATTTCGAGCGGCCCGGCTGAACCACTGACATAATACGCCGGGGTAAACACTCTGTCGAAATTCCGCAACATTCTAAACAGCGTTAGACGGCCCGTCGGGCGTTATTAACTTCGTTACGAAAGAAGAGTCCACGAGGCCTACAATGGTCGGCCTGGTGAATGGATCGCGCGGCTGCGAGCCCGCCGAACACGCTCTCCAGGTTGCGCTTCGCATCGAACGCTAATCGAATCGGTTAATAGCCGGGGGCCATTCGTTCCACAGGCACATATAGTCCGTTCCCGACAAGTTGGCCAGTGAAGATCATTCTCTTTCTCACTCTGCCCCTTCTCTCCTGCTACCGTGCGTTACGTCTTTATTGGCTGCGGCCGATGACACTCTCTCTCGATATTCTCGTTGTCGTCCTGTGTCGTCAGCCGCAGCCAACAGAGATGAGCCAACAGAGTTCTGCACCGGTGATGGGCACAGAGCGCGATTTTTTGTTACTAGGCGTCTAAAAGACATGGGCGAGTTACGTCACGGCTAGGGATGTCACATGACTTCAAGCTCGTACATAATGTTCAACTTTTAATAAAATTGAGCGCTAAACAGGACCTGCCTACCTGTCAACGGTCAAGATGGCCTGTCCAAGAGCCGCTAGCCTTGCTCTTCGCTTAGGGCTTAGGCCTGTGGCTCGGAGCCCGATTTTATTGCGTGATTTTAAGCTTTCTTCCACCGTTCGGCTTAGCACGTCGCACAGGGCAAATGAAATGCAAAATGTTCAACAAAAATATAGTTTTCATTATTAACGTCATTAATTCATTATTTAGATTTACAAAAATGGTAGTAAATAAACGAATTATTAATAAGAAATTAACCAATTCTGTGTACTGTCATGTCTCAAAAAAGTGTTCTGTCATTTTTGCGATTTTCAAAGGTTCTCGCTGCGGAGTAATTGACTTCTGCGACTATTTAAAAGTGTCTCCGCTATGGGGACACCGATTTCTACGATTATACGATTCTACTTTCTACGAGATACCGATTCAGGAATGTCCCCGCTACGGGGACGCCGACCGCTAAGGGTTAGATGTTCCATGTTTGAAACTGTTATTGTGTACTTCGTGTTTCGCGCTTTGCGAAAAATATTACTATTTGGCTAATACGAAAAATTCATAGCGTAATTTATGAATCGGGGCTATTACACGTATATCATCGTATTACGCACGTCCCTACAAACGGTGCTGCTTTTCAACGAGCTTTTCGAGTGTACGCGTATTTTCGACGTTATCGAGCAAGTTGAACCGCCCTGTATACAAGTGGGTTTCCTACGTTTCAGAGACCGTTTTCTGTTAGCAAGAACAGTATTCTCCTCCCGTGAACTTTCCACAAGTTATATTAGGTACACAATATCATCGGGTTAGAAACAGTTATTCTAGGAAACCCAATTTGTTCGACGAGGACTCGACGACGGCTCGACATACAAATTTTAAAGATAAAATCGATCGATGTTATTCCGGCGGTCTCTCCGCTCTATTCCAAGGGTCTTCTAATTGCCTCATTCGACGAACATCAATGGGTTTAAAAGGGAAGGGGCATCCACCGACAAGCTGTGACCTAATTAGTAAGGGATGAAACGATGTTCCGAGCTGAGCCACGGCACGGAAATCCCGAAATTCGAATATTCCACATTCGACGTGAAAGCTTGGAAAAAATCCGGCCGGTATCGCGCTACGCATCAGCTGAGTACACGCTACCTAGGCGGCCGTATTCTTTCACGCGCTGCGGTTAATTTGAACTTTTTTCAAGCACCACCCAAAAGATGAGCATCACTCTGTGCGAGAGCAGAGAGATGAAATTAGGAAACGTCTACGGTTACCATGTTACACTTTCCTCTTGGAACGCACATTGTAATACCAATATTTTCATTTCATTAGCACGCGATAAGAAATTCATAAAGATTTACACGGGCTTCGTGATACTCTTGTCGAAAGACCAATGGAGCGTAAGATTCCTAATTGTTGGGTTGGCAAGGAAGTAATTTCGGATTTTTGGTATGAAATAAGATTCAACGATTTTCGATTGTTGCGTGCGATACACTCAATTTTCGATTCAATTATGGCTCTCATTTTGTTATCATTAACGTCTGAAGATCGATCAGAATCTTGACTATCTTTAAGTGAAGAATCATCAGCATGGAATTTTCTAAACCGCTTCTGACACGTGCGCTCTGTTAACCCCTTCCCGTGCCATTTAGCTCGGGCCCAAGCGGTAGGCATCGACGCGCGCTAAATCGACCCAATGTTTAGACCAAGTTTTGGCTCTCTCGTCGCGAGTCTGACTCGCGATATTCATGTTTCGGCAAAAATCTCCATCGCGAGTCAGATTCGTTAAAGTACGGGAAAGGGTTAAGCAATCGTCACCATAAACTTCACATATCTCTTTACAGGTCTCAGTCACCTTCTTGCCTATATGAAAATAAAGAAGTAAGACACGTAAAAAATGTTAATTTTTATAGTTCGTTTTAAATTGATAGAACAATTCTAAATAAAATTACACGGAATTTATTTCTATAGCAACCTGTAAGTGTTAACTAACAACTGTCAAAAGACAAAGATTCTAACATGTTCATAAAGGCATAGCAAAACGTTAAACGTTGTCCATTTGTACAAACCGAAATTACTTTGTTGCCTGATAAAATTGACCTCATATAATCCATGTATTAGAATGTCACTAAACTTCCGCGTAACTTAATAATACATCTTAAACGATCCTAATCGCAGCGCAGAATTGATCGTATCCAAAGTGAATTCATCCGCATCGAATCTATGGAATCACGAAATTATCGAGTGGGCCTTGAAATTGCCGCAATCATGGTACATATCTTCGTATTAAACGACGATCAAAATGAAAATAGAACGGCGACGCGGGGGGCTGGTGGTCTCGTCAATGGTAATTCATCGCGTAATCGAACGGCGGTGCCGCCTTTTAGTACCGACGACCGCACATGACCGAAATTCACATTATAGAGCCTGCCGGTGAATAATTGCGTCGTTAATCGGTAATCAGACCAGCAGTCCTTTCTCACGATTAGCAAGTAATTTCGCGGCAATCCTGTAACAACCGCCTTTGTTCCCATCGCGCGGCTGAGAAAAGTTTGATAAACGCGTTCGCCGGGGCAGGGTCGATCGACGGCCAGCGTGGAAACCGGAGCACCGGCACTACCGCCGATTCACGGGAACTCGCTACGAATTCAATGAATCTCTCGCGAGGAATATTCCATCTGCGAATTGGCTAATAAAGAACGGTACAGTGATCGTAAATTTTTAAGTGCCCCCATTCTATCCTCCGTTCGAACTTTGGCTTAAGAATTAAAGGTAAGTTGAAAATTAAATCCTATTTTATGCACGGGACCATGCGCGTTCGACGTTGTCCAATAATCCTGTAGGATTGCTCGATATTTGCTCAAATATAACACGGATGTAATTCTGTAGACGGTACATACATACACGGTGTAGCGGTGTGTCCGACCGATTATTGATTTGTACTACTTGGTAGGCATGATTCGTTCAGCCTGCACGTGAAGAATACAAATCCCATTTTGTTTTTAGTTTCGAATGCTTTCGTTTCTCGATAATTGTTACGTATTAAGGCACGTATCGATTAACAACGTGTAAATACTTTTACATTAATTTTAGGTCGATTTACCGTAATCGGAGATTAAAATTTTATTCAAAGATAAATGATAATACGTTTGGAATAGCGACGCTACGTCGATACGGCTATACTGTCTCGCATACGACGGTGTTTCAGCTCGACTCGCGTCGAATAAGCGACAGGAAAATTTGCGAGGACTCTATGGCCGGCGGGAAATCGCGACCATTACGCGTCACCTATCTCTCGAGCGAGTTAACGCGATATTCGGTTATGTATCGTTAATTTGTATCAACAGAAAGTCGATTGATACATAAATATCTGCCCGCTGCAATTACGTTGCATATTTGTCATGCACGGTGCGCGCGATACTAGCAATTTCGTATTTACGGAAATCGGTAATATTCGATTGTAGACTTTGCTTGTTAGGCATTCGTCAAATTCTGATTACGCTAATTTCTGTTTAACCGTCCGCACAAATCACTGATGTGTGTACAGGATCCGTAATATTTCTTCCCATAAGCACCGGACCTCCATTCATTCCCGTGATATTTTTTTTACTTCATCTATTTGCTTTACGTCCCGTGCAATATTTTACCGTTTCACTCGCGAAAAATTGGGAGTAAAGAATGGCCATCAGATTTGTCGAAGCATTATCAATCTCACTCTGTACAGTAGTAGCATTCGGCAGTCGATTGAAATTACAATAACAATTCCCTCTCGAAATCGAGTCACTCTTTTGATAGTTCTGGGCGGTAGCGCGCGATATGAATTATACGTGCACCGCGTTGAATTTATAACAAGAATTTCAATAGCGGTATCAGTCCGGGTCCGGGGAGAAGATCAATATTGGCCGGCCAAACATTTTCACCTGTTACCGAACATCTTTCGCGGCCGACTTTCAGCTCGCGATTTTTCCCAAGAATAAAACGAGATTGACAAATTTCATAATCACGTGCGTGCCCGGGATATCGATGTCGTCTTTGAGGCTGGCACCTACTTGAAACACGCGTCATGCATATTCCATCTTATACGAGCCGGCTTCAAAACTTCGCCGCGGCCTTGCGGTAATGTTATCCCACAAGCCTCTCAGATTCATACTCTCTAGTGCGGTCCGGATCGAAGGTTTCGAAAGGGGATCAAAATCGTCGCCTATAATCCCTAGCGTACACGATTTTTCTTTCCTCTTCCTTCGTACATATTAATATCTGCATATAAAAAATGCTAATTATTTTCCACGGAGACAGTTCGTAACATTCTTACGCTATATTCTTGGTAAAATTTAATGAACGATGAGAAAAGAACGGAAATATCATCGTCTTATCTTAAAAACAAGAACTACGCTCAACTTGAAATTTCGTTTACTTTAAACTATTGAGTTTAAAGTAAAAGAATATAGAATATAGAATATAGAGAATAGAATATAGAATATAGTATACAGGAAATACGAATATAGAAAATAAAGTTTATGGCAATCTATAAACTGTTGTTCGAATCATTTTTAAGTAAGATTTATGAGGTCCCCGAAAGGGGCAACAAATTTGTGTCTTTTCGGTTATTCTGTTCTTTTGTATCTAATTTCCATAAGTGGAAGTTGAACTACAAAGAAATATACACGGAAAGAGGTACATTTATAAATGAAATGGAATTAGCGTGGAAACGGAAGCAATGGAGAGTCATTATCTCTTCAAACACAGGTTCCTGCGTCGAAGAAGCTAAATAGCAATAAAGGGCGAAGGTGTTCTTCTTCGTTACTCTGTATCCTGACCGGAAGTAACAGGTAAATCCACTTACCTCTTTATCACCGAGCTGATGAACTCTGCAATGAAGAAAAGCGGTCTGGCCGACCGCAGTGGTCACGTTTCGCGGGACGTTCATTTCGAACGTCGGCGTGTTGGTGACGTTGTGATTGCCGAAGACGCTCCCTCCCAACAACTTTTGATCCCGCGCGAAAGTGCCTGGGAACAATAATTCAACGAGAAACGTTATTACTCGCCACCGTCGACCTTACAATGAAATTACTTAATTACCGAGTTGTTCGCGGGATTAATTAGCTGAGATGGAACTGCGAATAATTCGAATTGAAAACGAAACGATGAAGGATATATATCTGTGACGCGGGCACGGCGTCGATTGATTCGAACACTCAATTTCATCTTTTAATAAAGGCGAAGTAATCAATTTTACCGTTTTATCCGTTCGCTCCACTCGTTTCTGTTGCTACACGTACACGCGCACATACGCTTTAATTAGGTATACGATTATACGTTGCATCATGATTAATTGTCCTTAAGTACATCGAATATTTCATCGCTTATTGAAATCTCATTAATGAATATGAACAGAACTTTTGCATTTTTTTTTAACGAATGAATTCTTAATCCACCGATTCAAATACCTCGACGGGCAACGAGTTAAATGAAATTCAATAATTCCTCCATCGGAATCGAATTAGCGTCAACGTGATGGTTAACGCCGAGTCCATCGTTCCTATATTCACGACAGTCTTTTACGAGACAGTGACCATTGTATGATCCCGTCGACAAGAAATCACCGGCACGCATTGTGACTTCTATCAGCCATTGTTAGCATTATCAATAGAAATAGCGGATTCCAATGACAACTGTCCATGGCTACTTTATTGATCGTCGATGCTTGAATCTGATAACAATACGACCAACCTGGCTATCTAATCATGAACGGAGTCAACGATTACGAATACAACCATACAATAATAATATAAATATGTATAATCAGACCTAACTAGATATAATCTTACTTTAGGTGATATTATTAATTTTACAATCAATTAACAGGTTTGACTTACAGTACGGTATCTTTGGATTACCTCTGCTCGCTCTCGCCTCACACTCACACACTTTCATTAAAATACCACAATGCGAAATATCGACTAGTGCAGTTCAGATACCTGCTTCACTCTATCCCTGTATGAATATAATGATAAATCTAATTATTAGATTGAATTCTTGGCGATGCTATTATGTCTGACTAGTTCTTAAGGAGCCTCGTCTAGAAGTGAGATCGTGATTGCTCGGCAACTCATCGTTACGAACGGTTACGTGAAGAATTGTCCAGTATTGTATCGATGCATCGACAATCGACTAGTGATGGCTAGAACTGCTACTTTTGAATCACTCGTGATTCGATCACGTTCGTTCCCAATCACGATGATTTTTCACAGTGATCCGTAATTTTCATGATCACTTCTTATTGATGCGTAGAAAGAAGCTGCTACTAACGCTCGTGCGCTTCATATGAACCAGAAGAACAGGAGCGCTTAAAGTAATATGACAGTAATATGATTTAACCCTTTGGATTCGAGGATATTTTCTCTCCAAATATCTACTGAACTTCTCTATATAATAATTATTTTATATTTTTCTAATTATTAATTGTTCATTTTTCTACAATTTTTAAATTAATATGCGTAAATTTTATAGCAATCAAATTGAATTTAATCAACGATATATATTTTATTTTATAAAATAATGGCGAATGTCAGTCGCCTTTCGAGTGCAAAGGGTTAATACGGTAATAGGTATGATAAGAAAAATAAGAATGATTGGGCGTTACCATAGTAGCGCTGACAATCATTTTAATTTCCAAGATTTAGGATTCTTTCTCACGGTAATAACGATTAATATTATCATCATTGCAACTAAATATTGACAACAAATATAATATAATATACATGTACAACTATACATATTCGTTATTCCAGCCCAAAAATTTTTGTCCCACACAATTTTTTAATTTTACATTAAATATTTTAAAAATCATAATCTATTTCAAGTAACTTTTGCAGATATGAAACAGATTTGAATATCACGAATATTGTAATCATTAGTAAGGTTACTTACTATAAAAAATCGCAATCACGGTCGTGATTGAGTGTAATCACGACTCGTGATCGTAATTTTGTGATCACCGTGAAAAATCACAGTTAGTGATTTTGAAAGCCATCTCTACAATCGACGTTGTCTATGTAATCGACCAAAGGACGGGTCCTTTGGACGGTCACAGTATTTATAAATCGCGTTACTGAAGGGTTTCCGATACACGGACGATGACAAGATGACGATATTCATGAATTTTTTTTAAACACGAGGAATCGATGGGTCGATTTGGAAGAATTCGGGCTAACTCTACTTATATAGAAGTATGTCTCGTAATATCGTTTATTTCAAAATCGGACGGCAAACTTCGGGTTCGCAAACCGTTTCCACCCGTATTTCCATGCGATCATGCGAAATTTCGCGGTTAAACGGCGAGTCATTCGCATTTGAATAAGATTTGAATTTTCCGGCGACGAGCCCGAACTTCGACTCCGTGCGCGGAATTTACATGGACCGTTATACGTGGCCGCCCGTTCGCGCGTCAATTTTATAAGGAAAATTCAATAACAGACAGTGCCGCCGCCGAAGAAGCCGAATGCAAAATACAAATCGCATTTCGCATCTGACAAATTACTAAATCGTCCCGCTCTGTTTTCATTGTCCGCGGGGTTTGCCCGGCTGACGTCGGCGGCGCGGATACGAAACCATCGGCGGATAACGAAAGAAGGCGAGGAAGTCGACTTCATCCCGGATCTCGTTTCGTTTATTAATCCGAGAATTTTAACAGAAGTCAAGAGAGGGAGGAGGCGCAATATTTGCAGATTGCGCCTGCCTAACACGACTTCTCCGCCGCGCCCCCGGTTTATTCTTCAAAGACTAATATTCTACTTTCGCGAGTAGCCGGGCTTTCAGCTCGCCGAGGATATTGCTACTCCTTTTGGCTAAGTAGACTCGAGGAGATTTCTACGATCCAACGACGGACAGCCGGATTTTTGCTAATTAACTAAAGAGACCGGATGAAAGGGATCTCCGTTCCTTCTGGTCATCTGCTCGCTACGGTTTGATCGGTCGCGTACGCTTTTAACCTCCTGATTTCTTTAGATATTTGGCTCCCACGGAAATACTGTTTTCAATCCAAGAATTTCATACGCCAAGACGTAATATGTTCGTGACGTTTATAATTTAGCAGGATTACGTTT
>SHCU01000026.1:186511-227052 GCA_004307685.1 Ceratina australensis
AATCTCGGCACAGAGTGACCCTTAGGTCACACTCAGTCCTAGGACCCCCTCTCGCCAGCGTGGACTGCAGAACCTTTTTTTTATGGCTCTTTGTCTAGTTTAACCATTTGAGTCCCAAGCAGCGCTATCGCGCTGGTTATGTTTCATTAGAATCACCCTGTGGCATTTGAGAATAAAGTTTAGATTCTGATGAATTACATATCATATAAATCCTCTCGCATAGATTAACTGTGCATGCATTTATAATTTAATTTTTTATATATAGAATACGTCTTGCAATTAACTGAAATAAAATAAATAATAGACGACGCCAGAAAAAGAACGGAGAATCTTTGATGCGCTATAGCGCCTTTTGGGTTTTTTCAATAGTGTTTTAAAAAACCTCCGGGACTCAAATGGTTAACTTTCTCTTCAAGAGGCATACTCGAGAGACGCGGCTGCCTCTCTCTTTGCTCGCGGAATTTTCCGAAATTCCTTACAGGAAATCGAGAAAACGTAATTATTACGCGACAGATAATTGTGAACGGAGCGAGTGATCAGCAAACCGGAAAGAATTTCTATCCGACCGATACGAATCTTGCTTTATCGTCCGGTAAAATCGTGTCATGAAACCGCACGCAGTGATTTATTTCGCGGCATAAAAATCTAAATGGCGGATCGAACGCGGCATAAATCACGGTACACGGCCGGGTGCACGGTTAACCCCGACGGCATTATTTTTAAATATCATTTGTTCCGCGTATCCGGGAGCGGCGATCGGTGAATTAAATGCAATAAATATCAGGAATGTTAGCAACGATCGGGATTGGCGTAACGCGTCGTGAGCTCCTAGTTTTGTCATTGCGGTCGTTTCATTCGCACTGATCAATAGATAGAGAACACTAAATAACCGAGTTGTCGATTGCAACGAGCAAAAATCGTTACACGTCCGACCCCACGGACCTCGCTTCCCTCCAGCGTTTCGATGTCATAATTCTGGCCGTTCGTTTCACGATTAATAATATAGCAGACGCGATAACACGTACCTCTCTCTCTCTCTTTCGGTGTACAAAAATTGGACGTTCATTTTTGCCCCAACAGACATTTATGGCTCGGGCTCGTCAATTTGCGCGATTGACGCGAGAGCGAATGAATTTCTCACGGCGGGATAAATGTTTTCCGTGTTACCGGCCCTTATCCGCAAAACGGCTTTTACACAGCTTGTGACGCCGTTAGCATCGAACGGAACTTCGGGAGTAAACGAATCAAATCCTCGCTCGTTGCGGAATTTCAAATAATGGAAAAATGCGGGCAGCGACAAGCGCGGATAATCAATGCAAAAATTTAATTGAGAAAATGTGCGCGAAGAGGATTCGATCAAATGTCTTCCTTAATTACCTTGGAAACAGTCACGTTTTTGGGCGAGGCAAAAATTTGCGATCAGCACTAACGCGATACGTAATTAATTAACGTGAAAATTGCGCTTTGGTTACAACTGTGGATGCAATTAAAGCAAGTTGTATCGGTAAATGCATCAATTCGTTCTGCAAATTGAATTTACTGTAGCCGTGGGAATTCGGAGCGTCGATTAACATATTGCGAACGGGACGACGCCTATCGCCTATAAAAATACCTGTAATTGATCCGACGAATAATATTTTTATCGTGAGTTTAACACGCGTCACGGGTGCCTTTAGGGTCTCGTAGATATCGAAATGTTTCAGCCTCGATGATAGCCCCTAGAAAATGTCATCGGCAACATTCGAATTTCCGTGAACGTCGAATAAGACAGGCGAGCCGCTCTCTTTGGTCACCTTTCTCCTACCTTATGAATTCAATCGCCCGTCCGCGCGATCTGCTTTATAGATATACCGAATTTCCTTGCACATCCCCGGAATTTATGGCCACTCAGAAAAGATCCCTCGCCAAAGGGGGGCGTTTAGCACTCTATTCATTTCCCGGGAAACCTGTCCTTATTTATTTTGAATGGATCCACGTTTCAGAGACGTTCCGCTTCTTGTTTGACAATCAAATAACAGCGGGAGCGACAATGAATGGTAAAGAACGTCCAGGACAATATTTGATCCAATATATTATTTAAACGAAGACCCATTCCATGTTGATAAAGATTCGTTTGTAAAATAACATTGTGTTTATCATCGCGGGACAGAATTATCACATGGTGCAAATTTCATTTTCTTCGGCGAACATACAGCATCAGTGTGAAAATGAAACGTACACGTGCATTTAATGAAATGCAATACAATCAGAGGCAGTAAGTTAATTTAAATATTTTTATCGAAGAACAAATATATTTCGATCACGTGTCCCGCGGGGAATTCAGTTTTCGCTAACAGGCAGTAGTAGAACCCTGTAATTCAATTATACAGAATTTGCTGCTGGCATGAATGTGATACGGATCCCGAAGAACGTTACGTATCAATTATTTCGCAATCTGTTGAAATCGCGACTCAATGAGGGTCTCAAATACGTTACGCAATTACGTGGTCGACAGCACCGGTTCGAGTTGCGAACGGGAAATAATGCGAGAAATTAAGAACGGTCCTTTGTAACAGTCGATTATTCAGCGAGGCGTCTCATACGCAATTAAACCTGAAAATTTCTGCGAAGAAAGCGGTACCGGGCAATTCATCATAAAGTGTGTTTCGCGCTGCGACCTCGAGTGGTTATGAGAATCAGCTTTAATTACACGAAGCGGGTGTGTGCTCCTGGTAGTAATTGCAACCGGTTAATTAGATTTTCCGAGCGGCGGACGCTTCTCGCCGGGGAAATAGCTGACCGAACAAAGATTCTGATAACAACAATGCAGAAATAAAACTAGGGGGCTGAGAGTGCACGCGTCGCGAACAGAGATGCTAAATCGAGGGATTTCCTAGATCATTGGGAGAGTGACGTGTAGAGACATTTCGGGGGGCGTGATCGAGGTACAAGATAAAAAATAGTAATCGGATAACGAACCGACAATGGGAGCATGAAGTGATTATGAAAAAAGAACAAATTTAATAGATTTTCTGTGGAAAAAATGTGATATATTAATCGCGAGAAGAGAAATGCAGAACGTGTGATTTGATTAATACCAGACATTTTCAGTGAAAAAGTTAAAATTAAACATACAACTACACTCTTAAAATAAGCAGAAGCATCGATAGCAAATTATGCTAATGGAGATTCGATGTTGCAAAGCATACGTGCAGAAGGAAAACAAGAATCCATTTATTGCCGCTGTATTTAATATACGTATGGGTAATGCATATGCACATATTAATTTTCATACTGTGATCTGATACCGTTGGTAAATACCGTATAAAAGCGTAGTATTTTAATACGTATAATTGAAAGACACCTTATAAAAGAAATTAAATATCGGATCACTGTAGTCCCAGCTGGAAACCTTTTAGTTATTCGTTTCACAGATTTGTTAAAGCAGCGAATAACCATTTCCACGGAATCCGTAGTTACGCGGAGCACGATTTTACAGCATCTGTTGCTGCATCGGTTGATTGAAAAACAAAGACGACATCGCGGTCGAAACGGTAAAAACCATTTCCGAGGAATTGAAACCATTCAGGAGAGCGAGATTCAAATTTCGATTGTTTTCTTACGCCGATACCAATAAAGAACCAACCGCTGCGAGTCATCAAATCTGGTGGGAAAAAAAAGAGAACGAAAAATGGATGGGGCCGAAGGCGGGTGATGGCAAAAAAAAGGTTGAACATCGAGAGAGAAACACTTTCGATTCGCGCTAATAACTTTGGAATCGGAATCGAATTCGGCAGCGAGGAGGGCGAGAGGGTGAAACCCGTTTCGAACGAGTTGCGTTTTCGGCCACATTGACCCGAATCACCGAGATTTGTCCGTGACAGCCTGGTGACGAGGCTAAAGGTTGGCCAACAATTTCGTGGTTAAATTTAACAGCGGTCCTACCACGTGAAATCCCTTGGAATCCTCTGCCGGTGGAATCGTCGCAGCGACATAAAGGGACTCTGTACGTACAAACGTTATCACCGTGACTGACACGCGATCAAAGCGGAGTACGAAATAACTCATTTACAGCGTGCCTACGGACGTTAACCAACTATCCGGTCTTTCGTAACGATCGCTCGTCTTAACCGCCACCCTGGCATTAACACTTCGTTCTCCCGGGGATATTTCGTAAAAACAAGTTTTTCAAATCTCACGATCACATTTCGTCGCGGTGCATCTCCAGCGAATTCAACGACACGCGGTAAGAACAAGAGAGGGAAAACGATATTAATGCCGAAAGCGACGTTTCAGGAACCATGAATCGGCTCCAAAAGAGCGTCCGCGACTCGAATTTATTTCAGCCAGCTGGATCGGTCGTTCGGCAGATTTGTTTCGACGCCAAAACAAACAGGACCCTTTCGTAACCACCGGGAGAACGTGCAACCGGCGAATCGGTATCCGACCGTGGAGCAGCAGTCGTTACAAGAGCGTTATAATAGTCGGACGCAGCATGCAATCTTGTTTACGTATCGGTGCACTCGTCCCAGCGCGGTTAATAAATTTCCAAGATCCCGGCTCGCTGTTCTCACTCGCCGTCGCGGCCGCTGCATTCGTAACGCGGCTCCTCCTCGATTCGCGATAAATCATACGGCGGGATGTTTGCAAAACGGTCGTTCGGCTCAGATTCGAGAGTCACGCGAGAGGAACGGCTAACCGGATGAACAGCGATTTTGTGCTCGCCGGCGTGTTCGCCCTCATCAATATTTCAAGGAGCGTCGCGCGGTTCCCCGGGCTCGTCCCGCTCCGCGTCCCGGAGAGGTAGCGAGGCGACGGAAAGAAGTCACCGACGAAAGACAGTAAATTCTATTCGGAACGTCGCGCGCAGCTGTTGTCTCCGGGTTTTTCCGTTGCATAATAGAACAACGCGGCCGAATTTCTGGGTTTGACACGACACCGGGTCCGCCCGTGCTCCTCGGGGATTTCTCCCTGGCGGCGCGCGATTCCCGATTGCCTCGCGGTGCTCCTCCGGCCCCTCCCTCCCGTACGGTTTTTGGGACCGGCCGCTCGGATAAACGAGACCATTGTACCGGATAAATGTGCGGATGTTGCGTTATCGATGCGCGTTCGGCCGCATTGTTGCGCCGGTGCCGCGTTTATTGCCTATGAAACCGGTTTCGCGCGGTTTGTTTCGACGGATCGCGGGGAGATTTAGTGCCGTTTATCGTGCACTTCTACGCCGTGCGTCTCGCGCTCCGATCGTGTCGCATCTTCGAAGGTTCATATCTTTTATTTAATTCAAGCGACGAGCAACGGTAGGAGAGGAAGTAGAAAATTAATTATTACTAAGAGACGGTCTTCCCTTTGGAGGGTAAAAAGTAATTACAGAACTGCTTCTCTACCTTCCCTCATTCTTCGCCGTCTACTAATGAAATTTTTCTTTCGAAAAATTTTCTAGCCCCGCGCAATGTGGTTGACTCGCGTGCAATTTTTTTTAATCGCTTACCGCGGCACGATACCACCGAACAGCATCCGCGGTTGCGGCAGGATCAGTATTTTTTTTTTGCGCATTTTAAGAAAGCTTGGCTGCGTACATAGAATGTAATTACTACGGCGACATCATTTTATTCTGCTCATCTCGGGTGTACATATTGCGCAGAATGTTTTTACGAGTCTCTCTTTTGAGGCATGGTGATATCACGGGTAAACGAGTAGATCAGGTAATTGGACGTTATACCGTTTAAAAATAATCCCAATTCTTTTTCCCTCTTTTCGCGTGTACAATGGATTTCTGGAGAGTTTCAGGAAGTAGAAGCAATTCGCACGGAAACGGATCGGCTCCCGTATTGGCACATTAAATTGGCAGATCAATGGAGGCCATGCTTACTTGTTTGCTTTTCAATTTCCACGATAACGGTTCCGCGCTGGAAATTCCTTTCTATCGGTTTGCATACACTTGCTCCGCGACGCGGCGTGACCAAGGGTCAAGTGTTTTGTGCTCGTTAACCAACCAGCGGCGTTCGAGATTTCATTAACACCGGCAGAGTACTACGTAAAAGGATCAAAATAGAAATATCGTTAGCGGTGGCTCGCGCTTTATGATCGTTAACGTACGCACGAGCCACGTTAACATCGTTGCGAGCAGAAAATTGCATGTGGTAACCGAGTTCCCGGTCGAGATTCTAAGACCGAGCAACAGATCTCGTTCGATTTTAATAAACGCGGTGTATGTTTGTTCTCGCTCAACAAGAATTTAATTCGATTCCGTTGCGGTAGCTCGGAAATTTGATGATGGAAAGATTACATTGAATGGACATTTACCGTGTAATAGCCTTCGCCTTACTTTCCTCGAGCGAATTCCGGTTCACGTTTCCAAATTCCGTGTACCCACGACTAACACAAACACTGTTAGAGCCGGTCCAGTTTGCTCCCGTTAGGGAGCATCCCCCGCCGTGGGGGAAGACGAGACCAGCCGAATCGATAAAACCATCCTAAATCGTGAGCTGAACCATAGATGAAACGTTGAAATGGCCGAGTCTCGCGTGTCGCGTTGCCCCCAAGGGGGTGTTGCAAATGTTAGCCAGTTAAGTGCGAAGTCAATGGTGAATGGACCGGATCGGCTGCTGCCCGACCGATAGTAGCGGCGGTCGTTTGTTTTTCAATTTCGCAGGGTAGAACACGCGCGAACGTGTAAAGCGAACCAATACGGATGTACGATACACCGGGCTTGAGGGATAACGCCGAACGTTTGTTCAGACCGGGACAGAAGAATTTTCTACTCCGAGTAAACGACGCAGGATTCTGGGTACCGTCGATCGACTTCCCCGGTGATAGATAGCCTCACGGTCTAGATTTTCTGCTTAGTCCCCGATTTAACCCGGCTACAATCTATCTTGCGCGTAATCACCGGCTGAAAATCCCGGTGAGCTTTCCCGGCCGACATTTTTCCTCATAACATCACGCTTCACCGTGGTTTCTGTACAAACCGTCCCCCAACGATCGCAATTAACACGAAATTACCTCAGCAGTCTTTTTTAGCATTTAATATTTTCACGCGAAATTCATAAAATTATATAAAAACTCAGAGATAATCCGTGTATTTGTTACTCGGAACGATTTCAGCGAGAGGACTTCTACGGAATCGTTCGTTGCCCCGTAAGTGAGAGTCACGACGGTCATTGTCAGATTCGAGCCGGCGACATTTGTCCGGCTTACAGCTGACAAATCATCGCGACATCAGGAGTTTCCGGAGACATCGGGTTGCCGCATTAGCGAGAAGGAATGTGGCCGAAGTATCGCCGGCTCCTCTCGCATCCATCGATGACGGGGTGCAAAGCCGAGCGGCTGGCGAAGGCGGCGACCTACGATTTGTCAGGACCCGTAGAATCGTTTCCCCGCCCGACGATGGCAAAAAGTAACGGACGACGCGCGGTCGGTGACCGGGACTTCTTTTACATTATCTCGAATCTCGTTTACGGACCGTGAGCTGTTTCAGGGGGATCGCGTTACGTATACTTCCGCGTCTCGGCACGAAGTAGTGGTACTCGCAACGATCGCCGAAAACTTCGAACCTCGGGGAGAGACGACAGAAGAGCGAGGGAGACGCGAGATATTGGCGACGGTTCCATTTCATTAGTTACATCCACAACAATTCTCTACGTTTTTACGCGTTTACATACGTAAGTACATAGAACGAAATTATGGGTTCGCCGGAAGCGTAGGTCGGGTTTTTATTTCCAATTTTACATTCCGGCCGGAATCGCGGTTCGCGGGGAGCAACAAGAAATTGAACGCAAAAAGCAGGTTCCGGTAGTTCTTACGGAAGCGGGCCGCATGCAAAGCCCGCGGATTAAGACGTGACAACCTTGTATGAAATATTTGTCGGGTAAAGTCCACCTCTGGGTATTATACGTTTCTACGAGTTCCTCCCGCTACTTTTTTCACACTCGAGAAACGTTCAGCCGCGAAATTAATTGAGTTTGCTGGGGCCATTTTTCCACGGTTCGCGTGGAGGGGCGGCCGGTCTCCTTGCCTTGAAACACGAAAAGAAGAGAGACCCGTCGCGGCCAGTTATTCAGCGAGATTACGCTAATCCTTATTTATAGGCGGTCGCATTCGGCGAACGCAACGCTAATTTCTTTAATCACGACCGCGACGGGTAATAAGTATCATCCGTGATCAGCGAATTAACCTATCGATTCTGGTTACATATTCGTCGATAAAAACGTTGTCACGGCCGCGAACGCGTGTGAACGAAATGGTTCATAAATAACGAAATGATCGCTTTAATTAAAGTCCAGTGTTCCTATTCACTAAACGGCAATTGTTCTCTCGGTGAACAATTTTTCTCACATTCTATCCCGCAGCTTCCGCCCGTTGAAAGGAGGACGTAGTATCAACGTGACTCGAAACAATATGCCGTCACCGCATTGTGATATCATGATGAGATATATAACGCCAATAATAAAACTTTGGCAATCTTCGTTGAGAGGAAAAAAAAAAGAAATGGATGTTCGGGAATGAAATAACCGGGAACTCTCGTTTTAACGGGGGTTATGGAAATTTTCGGCCGGAGAAGTTTAAACAGATAAATCAAGTAATGTTTCGTCGAACGCGCGGAGGATCCGGCCGGGATACGGAGGAGTGATTAAACGGGTTGGCAACTGCGCCCGAATTAGAACCACGATATTTTAACGTTATCCGATGTTTTATCGTAATTAAAATTTTCTGCTGGGAAATATCAGCTTTCATCGGGATGGAGCGCCGCGTAGCCGGTGTAACTTGATGTTTCGTAAATATTTCAGACAAATTAACTTTGTTCCGGCGTTGTCCGTCGCGCCGTTTTCATCCTTTCTCGTTTTGCTTTTAATTGACGTTAAAACAAAATATTTGCGCGTTTCGCTGTCCGCGAGTTAAACGCGCGTGAATGTTTAAACCGTGGTACGACGTTTATGAACGCGAATAACGAATATCTCGATTACATTGGTGATTAAACGCTGGTTTTTGTCACGGACGAACGAACAAGTAATTATTTTTGTTGCTTTGTAACGGTACCACCGATAAGCCAATGATAAAAAGTTATCTCGAATTAAATATTAGTCGTGACCTGAGCTAGTCGTAACGGTGAAGCGGAAGAATCGGTGGAAACGGCGGGTCACGGGGAAAGTCACGCGACTTTCGAAATTAACGGGATCCGTTGGCCGAGGCGTTGAATGAAAATTTGAAAGCGCGATACTTCGGGCTCGGTCGTCGGGAAGAGTCGCCAAATATTTGTTAAGTCGAGGAGGCTGTAATTAACAGACGGCCTTTATGTTCGGCCGAGCGCATTGAAATTCAGGAAACGAGTCGAAACGCGTAGCAGGGTAGGACTCTGGCGGTGGCCAAGAGAACGGGAGGGCACGAAGACGAAGAGAAGCTGGATATAGCTCGGTGACTTTATTGCAGGCTGATTTGCAAAGCTGTTCACACCGGAAGATGCTGTGCCAGCGCGATGCGAGGGTGCTGTGACCCATTAAAGGATACCTACGACGAGGAAAGCTTTTTAACGGTAATGAACGCCCAGTTGCCCTGTTCTGCCAGTCGCTCGTTGTTGGAATTCACGGAATTTTTACTGTTCGATCCGTTTTGCTCGCGGTTTCGCGTGACTTCGATGTTCATTCTGATCGTGTTGGCCATTTATCGTACGGCTCAGATATATTTTACTCTGTTCCGTTTTAATAAATCTATAATTTGTATCGCATGATGTCTTCGTGAAAATTAGAAATCTAACAAGACGTTCATAGGAGATTAGAAGAAAAACGTTCGATGAATAAAAATGGAGACCATGAAAAAGTGTTGATTCAACTTCCACTCTACTTTGCCCCAACTTCGATAATGCTCTCGCTAATTACGAGGAACAAAAAAATTCAATGAATGCATTTAACCTGGAATTTTTTCTATCCCGTTCTTCCGCAGAAAGTTCACCGTTCTTTTTGTAACTTTTTTCAGCTGGCATCGAGGAGTCGAAAGTGACGAACAATTTTACGTCGTCCTCTCGCGGAAGTTACCGATGCTGCACGATCAAGCGCCAAGAGCTCGTGTACGGTATCTCTTATTGATCAAACGAGTCAACTATTTACCTGAAACAAGCGTTTCGCCGTTCTACCGAGAGGGTCAATATTTTTGTTAGTCGCAAGGTAAACTTGATGAAAAACCGAAGGTCTTGGGAAATCCGTGCGTGACAGAATCAATGATGACGTTTGCACGCAGCGGCCGGGTGTGTCACGAAGATTTGATCACCGGCCGACGAGCTGTATCCTTGACGTCGGCTTTTCCGTCGATCATAAAAGGTAACGACACGGCCGGGCCATTCTCGTTTCATGGCTCTGTCCTGGATTTTCGTCGGCGCGCAGTCAGAAAAACGTGCGGCCGCCGGGAAAAAAGGGCCGCGAGTTCTGCTGCACGATCGCTTGCATAATTCATAAAAGGTGACGCGATGCACACCGAGCATGTCAACCCGCAGAATGGATCAGGTGCGCAGCTGCGCGTTGATACGTTCAGTTACAGTTCATGGCCCGTGTTGCACGTCATACAGGGAAACGTAGAATACGTTGCAACTTGTTCACGGTTGATACAGCGTTATGCTGTTTCCAACAAATAACCGAATCGCTGCGGTCGATTGCCATTTGTCCGAACTTTGAACAACAGAGCGGTGAAATGACACAGAAAACAGTAATTAATTCCTTGATGTCAGGAGGTCAGTCGCTCAGCATGGAACGCTGTGGTTACAAAATATTAGCATTAACCAATTAACTGCGTTCGACGTGTATACGCGTCATTCTAAATCTCTTTCGATTAATATTGATAATCTGTTTCAATATAAAGGGACTCGTATAAAACAATTGATTTGGTTATAACATCGTTCACATAAATTCTGTAGCTATTAGAGTTTATTTATGTTAATTTATAAAATTAATTTATAGCATTCAAAGTATTAGATTTTTTGTATATTTAAATCAGTAGAAAATAAGATTTCTAAAATTAAATCCCGCATTTAAAGGGTTAAGGAATAATAAAGTAACATCCTGACATCTCTGCATTCGATGAAAATTCTCTTAAATATCGCCAGGACGTAAAGCGAAGATTTCACCTGCCCGGAAGCTCTTACACGCGACTCTATATGAAATGGCACGTTATTTAAAGATATTCAAATGGGACCTCGTATTATTTTAGTAACTGAAGATTGTTGAACCGTAATTCAACTTCCATTCATTACGTCCTGTGTGTCGGGATGTTGAGATGAGCGAGGAACTCGTAAGAATACACCATCAGGCCTTTGCGGTCTTAACTAGCCGATCCCTCAAACGTGGTCGTCGAGAATGAAGGCGCGTCTTAAAGAGGGCCTCTTGTCGTTAAAGCCTCCGCCGAGAGTCTTAAGAGCACTGAAAACAATGGAAACGATGGACGCGCCGCTGCCCTGACTCCGAGATGAACGTCTCCCGGCTTCGGTTTTATCGACGTGGCTTCAGGGTAGTACGCCTTCTATATATACGTGTGGCGTGTGTGTGTGTGTACCTTGAGTAACGTCAACCGCGTCGGTGAAAAATAAAGGCCGATGGTCGAAGGGAATCGGCAAATCCTTCCGGGATCTCGGATTTCTAACTATGAGTAACGCGGCAAAGGGAACACGTAGCCTATAACTATAAGGGGGTTGTCTGAACGATGAGAAACGTTTTTTCCTCGTACGGTTCGTACGGCGCGACCATCCGTTCTTTCCCGGTGTCTCTGGTGGAACTTTCTTCTTCCCCGAACTGTCTCCGCGAAGCCTTCCAGGAGACCGGCAACTTTTTAACTTTCCGCCCGGCGCCAGTGACTAGGGAGAAATTACATAGGAGCTGCGGGAGTACTCCTTTACCGCTGCTAAATATTTATGCACTCCGAAGGTGGCCATACGAAAGCTCGGATTTCGTTGAAATATTTCATGTGAGGTTTGATTTATACGTGCCACTTGACCTGTTACGCGGTTCCCAGCTGATCAAGTAAAAATGCTTTCGGCGAATGCGTTAAGAGTTGCTCGGCTTTTGTTTTTATAAAAATTGATTTCCGTATCACAGTAATTTTTTTATTTTTACTTTGGTCTTACTCATTAATTTGTCTTCTTTCATCGTAACGCGATAGTAAAATTATTCGTTTATAATTTAAATTTCCGTACTCTCTATGGAATGAAATATAAATTATCAGAAGACTTCTAAATTTCGTTTGATGCGATAAGTCTTCCCCAAGAAGTATTTTCTGTGGGTATCTGAAGCATTTCGCTCGGGATCGGATCAGGTTGTTTGTTTTCATTTCAAATCGGCTCGCCTTCGGCTGTTTTGAATTTCTGCAAGTGAAAACGGAGGGAATTAATAACCGAGTTGTACGAGGACCGGGGCGAATTTGTAAAAGGAGCGAAAAGTTGAAGCATACCTCCGAAGCCACTCCGAGAGTCATACATTAATAATGAAAATGTATTTACATATTAATTGCTTCGCGACTATGGACCACGGAAATGATTTACATGGCGCTTTGGAAAACCATGGCTAGGTTTGAATTTTAATTCACAGCCCAGTTGTGGTAAACATCGTTCCGCCGCGGCAGAGATAAAAGTTTCAGAATTTTCTTCATTTTCTTTGCTCAAACCGATGTTTAATTAACCCTACATGACTAAATACACAAAGTCTAACAGACTATCGACCACTGCCAGTTCTGCGAATTCGAGCAACACTCTAATTAGTTATTCCATTATTCGTTTCAACTCCGTATGCGTTGAATCCTACCTTAAAAGGCAACCGATGAATTAAACAGCGAGAAGTGCTCGTTGATAAAAAAAAAGGCGAATCGTTGTTACGCACGCAAAGGAGGAAGCGAAGCAACTCGCTGCGGATGTCAAAGGCGAAACGATACGGTACGGATGAATGAATCAGCAACAAGACTTAAGGTTATTGAATCACGCGAATCTCTGTTAAACGAAGTGCCCCTTTCCTCTGTTCTGTTCCACCGCTCCCTTGGTTCCTTTATTTCGCTTGAGTGCCACTTCCCTCTTTTCACCGATTTCACCCTATCCCTTGAGAGATTGAAAGCGATGCGATGCACGTATCACCGAAATTACCGTTCAAACGTTTAGAATCATTTGCTAACTGCTCATTAGCGATTCAATGCTGATCAGCTTGCCCGATCCATGTATCGAAATCAAATTATTTCCGAGATAATTTTAACAGCCGGTTAGAGTCATTCCCCAACAGAAAGTCAATAAATCTTGAAACCGTACTTTCTGTTTGAGAAAGTCGCGACGGTTATGGCGCAGGATGCGGTCTCCTGTACGATAGGAGGGCCCGATAAGTAGTATAGTAAGAGGAAGGATTTTTATTAAAGAGAGATATCCTTTATTAATAACTGGGACCTGTCCCGATACACACAAGTACCCGTTGCTTTCTTTACGTCGAATTCCCGACGTACAGATTCGGACAATTATTCTGAACCCACTACTGCTTATGTGTGAGTTCCCTAGCGGAACAATATTCAAAAGTAATAATAAATCTATGCCTCACTTTTTCAGTGCTCGGTCTGGCATTAATGCTGCTAGATTCTTACATAATTTTGACGTTTTGTAATTTCTGTTTTAAGTGTTATTGTTTATCTGAGTTTTATTATTTCGAGATAAATACACATATTCTTTTTAGAAATAATCATTTGCATGTACACGCTAGTTGCGTGTAAAGGATACAGCACTGCAATGTGTAACAGGTAATGCTCTTCTCCACACGAGTACATTGGAATGAAGTTCTTGATGATTAAATTATAATTTTTCTTAAATGATACACATACTTTAAGAAAAATTATGATATAATCATACATATACTTGAAGCCACTATAGTGGCGCGATGTTCAGAAAGATGACATCTACGAAAGCCACTATGGTGGCTCATCGTGTCTAAAAGGCTAATGCTTCATTTTTTATCTCCTGCTCTTTATCCTATTCCTTTCTCCGACATTATATTGGCTTCGAGCGACACCTTTTCCCACGCGTTTGATACGCGCTGGTCTGTTTATATCGCGTGGCAGTGGAGCTACGAAATGAACGGAAACAAGAGCGAGAACCCATCGACCCAGTGACGCGACTCAACGTCAAGTGAGGCGTCGCTCAAACGCACGATTCTGTGACTATGCACCGTTGCCGCCGTTGGCTGTAAAATAAATACATGCCCGAAAAAGGGTACACCCGATTCGACGTATTTTATTTTTACCGCCATTCGAAACCTTACATCAGCGGCCGGTGATCGAACTCTCGTCGAGCGGGCTATAAACTTTGCCGAAAGCGAATGAGAGGGGACCGGGGGGGCGATGTTTGTCGGAGGCAAACCGTTTTAACAAACTCAAACCCCGAGCCACCCGATTTACGATGGCCGCGGCGCAAATGAATCAGTTTTATCGATCCGGGAACGCAAAAGGGAATCAGAGTAAACGTCGTTACGCATCGCGCTGCGTACTGCTTTATGATGTAATAAAACGTACATCAGTTCGACAGTGGCAGCTGCGGACGGAAAAACTGCTTTTAATGCGCGCAACCAGTTTTACGAGTCTACCAATTTTTCTTCTACGGCCCATCATTTCTCGCCGGATGAAACCCTTCTTTTTATTACTTGTCTAACTCGGTGCATCTTTTTTTCATCGCCTGTCAGGAATCGCGTTCGCGGGAAATTCCTCGAAATAGATGAATTTCAATCGGTTTAACGCCATCGATTCTTGTAAATTATTAACGAGGAAGTGCGAAGTGATTCGTTTAATATCTCTGTTAGCATATGCAAATTGCGGATTTTCGAAAACAAGAATGTTGCATTAATTTACTGGGTAAATCGATCCCATTGCGATATCAGTCTCCCGGTTTACGTTCATGCCCTCGTGAAAGTGAAACAGAAATCCCGTGTTATTCTGAACCGGTATTAAGTTTATAATGCGAAATGGAGACGATGAGATGAAATTGTAGATTGCAACGCGAGCATAAAAAATGCATAACGCGCATTTTCATTCTTACGCTTATTTCGAAACAGTGGTTAGTTTTAGAAGTTTCGCTTAAGTAGGTGAATATTACGTACAAGTTTGAAGATAATAAGTTATAAGGAAAGTAGCGGGTGCACGTCTTTATAGCTGCTCCGTCGTCACTGGTGACAGAGTTTCCAAGGGCAAACGTTGCGAATAAGGAAATAATAGAAGAGGTGTTTCGGAAAAAGAAAAATTGTTTAACAAGTTTCAGACACTGACCGTGCACGCGGTTCTGCGGAGAAAAAAAAAGGAAAACATCGCTAATAATTCACGAGGAAGGGACAACGACGACGAAGGGGCAACAGCGGCGAAGACGACCCGTTCCCGAGCGGATCGTATCCGGAGTAGCTGCGAGCCCATAAACTCGTCTCTCCCTGGCAGACCGGACGAACTTTTAAGACGGACAGAAGGCGGCACACTTTTATTGCTTTTGGCGTTTCCCGAGAGAGGTCCGGGACGGGACCGTCGCGCCGCGGAGGAAATTGGAAAAGGAAGAGGGAAGAGACCCTTAGGGCCTCCTAAGCCGCGTCGCCAGGGAACGCAGCCTGCCACTTGCCATCCCGATATATGGACTTCCAAATTTCTCCCTACTGTTTCGCATTGTCTGACGTACCGGAAATACGCCTGTCCATCCTCATTTCGTCAGGAACAACCGACATTTAGGAGCCAACGTGAAAGCATAGTGTCTGACAAAAGTGACGGATAGACTGTCTCCCATTTTCTGTATTTCGAATTTTGAGCGTCTTAACACTGGAAAGACTGAACCTTAGTATGTACAGATTCGGACAATTATTCTGTACCCACTACTGCTTATGTGTGAATTCCCTAGCGGAACAATATTCAAAAATAATAATAAATCTATCATTTTTTTGGCCTCATTTTTTCAGTGCTCGATCTGTCATTAATGCTGTTAGCTTCTGATATAATTTTGGCGTTTCGGAATAAAAACAGTTTTAATTTCTTTTGAATATTGTTCCGCTAGGGAACTCACACATAAGCAGTAGTGGGTTCAGAATAATTGTCCGGAGGTGTACATGTATTGCCCAAAAGCAATCAAAATGACTTTATTGTGAAAGAATAACTAAGGTGTAAAGAAATTTATTTGAAATTAATTTTCAATACTTTCTTATACTATTTACAGTTATAAAACAGGTTATTAGTAAATAATAACAATAAAAAGAATTTCTAGGAAATTGTATCATTATATAAATCATTTTTTTTATGACTGAAACTAAAGAGCAGTTAAAATGACTTCCATAGGCAATCTAGTGTTAATTGAAATCGAAGCTACTTGTTTCTCGACCTCACTTCACGTTTCGAACAGAAGATTTTGCGCTCGCAGTTTAAATTCGCGACACTTACTAAAGCAGGTGATAACGCGACTCATTTGTGAGTAAATGCGGAGACCGTGTTCCTCGTCGAGCGCCATTCTCACCCAGAAATGACGACGTGACGTCCGACTAGACTCTTCGGGCCCGGTTAAAACTAGCCGCAAAACGTTCTCGGATGTCACCGCAAGTGCTACGTGAGACAATGTCTCACCGGCAAAAGGAAATAAATCGTCGCGGCAACCGTACTGTGCGCGCCGCCGGATTTCTTCCGGACGCGAGTAGAATGCATGTAAACGACGATTTGCTCTTTAATCTTCGCCGGTCTAACAAATTTTTTATGCGACCTACGAAAAACTTGCCAGAAGTGGCTGCGCGAGCTCGGAATTTCATTCACTTTTTTCGAGTAGAACTCGGCTGGGGAAATGGAATTACATCAGACTATTACCTTTCAGGATTTACATTGAGCAATGTTTGAAGCGAAGGTAAAAAGTCGGAGAAAATGGTAACTTGAAGCAAAAAAAAAGCTAAGTTTCATCTCGAGATAATTTCCATGGGAAAAAAATGGAGTAGGCCAACTCGCAGTGTCAGTTTCTGTGCCATTAACGACGTAAGTCACTTGAGATTGCGTTCGCGATTCAATACAACCTGGATCGAGGCTGCAGGTGTTAATTGCTTAAAGAAACATTCGATCGAAGGCTTCTTTAACTCGAGGCCATCGAATAGAAGCCGAGGAAGGAGTTATAAAATGTTATTTTATTAGTGACAGGTGCGCCCGAGCACCGGAGTTTCCCTCGGGCGACGTAATTACCCCCTTTGCGAGTAACGGCAAAATCCATTTAGTCGATTGGCAATTATTCCCTCGGAATTCGTTCGTTGCATCGTCGACCGGTAGAAGGTACCTTGTCAAGTGTTACATGCATATTTAACTACGAAATTACACGAAATCCCTCTTTAACCCTCGCCCTAGAAATCGCGGACGCTCATGATAACAGAAGCGTCTTTATTTAATTAATATAATATCTAGATTCAGGACGAATTCCGTTCTCTTTTCAACCTCGCGATCCTTGTAACTGTTAATTAATTATTTTTATCTGTATCTCGATGCACGATCGTTTCGGTGTAAAACGTGGAGACGAATGATCGCGATAATAATTGGAGCGTGCAGCGAGATGTAGTACGCAGCTCGCGTATTAAAGGCACGTCTTTAATTATTTTATTCTACGCGACGAAGTCCAGTGTTTCGTTCCGCGCGAAACAACGGTCGGTTTTGTATCGTTGCAATGAGTTTCCTAAAAAATTAATTTTAGCTTCGTATCCAACGTGGGAAACTATTCCGCGTGTCGCCGGAGCTGGCTCTATCGCATTCCCGTTTGGAAAGTTAATTTTGTAATAATTTTGACCCCTCCCGGTGGAACGTGCGAGATTTGTAATCGGGAACGCGCTGATTAAAAGGGGAATCACACAGATTCGGTTCCTCGTACACTCACAGTGGCCGACGTTCTTTTCAGCGTCCGCTTCAATTCCGAGCATACTCCATCGGCCCGTCAAAAGTGATCTCATTCAAATTTCACTTTATCCTGGCCCCTTATAAATTTAATTCGATTTAAAGAAAAGAATAAAGAATTTGAAGAAAAGAATTTTAATCGGTATTCTGTCCTGGTATTTTTCGAACAGCCAGAGTTTAGCAGTTATTCGTTTCTCGGGAGAACGGCTTGAAATCGATTCCGGCTCACGACCGCTTTTTGTTTGCCATAGAGATTTGCGGAAACGTCTGGCAAGTTTTTACGCTGCCCTCGAAAGTCACTTAAACTGAAACTATGCGGATTAAATTCGCGGTGAGTGGATAAATGCTGTGAATCAGATTTCTTATGAAAATCCATCGGACAAAACCCATCAGCTGACTGATAACTCTGCGAAAAAATGGGATCATCAATTTCTGATGCGTCTCGCGGCGTTCCACGCTATTTAGGAGGGTGATCGAATTGATTAATTAGCCCCTCTCAATACCGATGCGAACGTCGATAGCAACTGGGATGGTAGCAGGGGGGCGATCGTCTTCCGACGCGTTGCTCGAGACAGATTCGCGAGAATCCCCGTTTCAACTGTAATAATACTGCGCGAGAGACATTTGAATACTCGAATAAGTTTCCGGTGAAGGTGGAAGTGAATTACGCGGAACCGCTTTCGAAGTTAGAGGCATTTAATTCAATATCCTCTTGCCCGTCGGCTGGCATTCTCGTACAGACGCAGGGCATTATGTCTAGGCCGTGCACGGAACTGCATTGCAATCGGACCGGGTCCCACCCTAGGCGCACTACGTTCCGGGGCATTTGACGCAAATAAGCAATTTGTCGATTGACCTGTGAACAGGTCGACGTCAGGAATTTCCTTGAGCCCCGGTCAGGATATTATTAGTCCACTCTGGTACGGACAAATTATTCGCATCCACTTACGACCGTAATTTGCATCAAGTAATTATCAATTACACCTTGCGACACGTATTTCAATATCTAATGTAACTCTAACTTCATGGGTCACGCTCCGTGTTAAGGATGCACGATTTAAAATGGTATACTACGATACAAGTGCGAGTGAAGTTAAGTTATATTAGTAATATCAATATTAATAATATAATAATTATAAAATATAATTATATAATATTAATATATATTAATAATTACATAATAAAGTAATATTAATAATATAGTAATATTAGTAAAGTTAAGTATTAAATTAAGTGCGATTTTATATTATATTATGTTATATTATTATATTATACTATATTATATTATATTATATTATATATATATACATATGTATAATATAATATAATATAATATAATAATATCGTAACAAACTTTTCTAGCGTGCGAGAAAGTGGTACTTTGCACACGCAAATGCATGGTCAAATTCGAACTTTGCGCAGCAAAGTAGGAAAACGTTTTTTTCAACGTAGCTGGCACCATGATGCTAATCGCAGGGTGAGTTTCATAAGGAGAAATCCACTGAGTCGAGAACCGATCCTCTTTAAGGATTAATTCCAACTTCAGATCACTTATAGATTATCTCAAATGCTTATTACAGCTGAGATAGGCTTCCTGTTAAAAAGAATTCTCAGATTATCTGATTTCATTTTCATATCATTTTCACAGCAGGCCGGTTTAATTCGCGAACCGATTTGAATGATAATAGTCGGTCTGAAACGCATTGCCGCGGAAGGAAATCGGCAAGGTTTCGCGAACGAAATCGTTGAGCTCGGCCGCGACCCTGGGGAGTTGCTGTCAGTCGTTATCCGACGACAGCTACGAGCATCTCCGAGGCCATCGTAAAAGGAAGAAACGAGGATGGATCGCTACTGGACCTGCTGGAACGTTGTTACGATGGGCAGGCATTTTTACAAGTTTATGCCTGAGCTGAAACGAATTTCATTGTCCTGATGTGTCTTCGTAGACGAATAAAGTCCCCCCTATCTTACGTTTAGTCAATGTTATCTCTCCTTTACACGCCACTGTTTTCTTCGCATCCCTTAGACATGACAGAAGCACGACGGTTTCGGAAATAAAACTCCTTTTTTTTACAACCACTAACGTCGTATCAGGGACGATGTTAAAAGGTTCGTTGCAGTGAAATTTTATTGAAATGTAGCGAAATATCAAGTCCTCTTAAAGAGTATTTCACTTAAATTCTTGCAAGATCTCTTGTTGTTTGTTTTTTTTAACTGCGGGAAGTTTTCGAAGAACAATGCGAGAAAAGAATAGAATATCATAACGTCTCCCTGTGCTTGGTAGTCGGACTGTGGGCAATTAGCCGTGAACATTTTTACCCTTTCAAGTGTTGACAATGTAACTTCAAGTGCAATTAGTAATTTCAACTTTTACGTGAAACATTGTCCCCGCTTTGTTTCACGATTCTTCTACTAACAATACGAATCGCTCGAGAACACTCGAACTACGGTCTAACAATAAGTAGAACAGATTGATAAAAGCAAGCCGGAATGCAAACTTACTTTCTTCTCGAGTACAGTCGCATATGGTACCAAAGTAGAATCAATTGCCCTGTATGGAACATTGGCTTTCCTCGTGCCTCGACAGAGACCAACTCCAATGCCGTTTAGCCAAGAGATTATCGCTTCAAACACCGTATTTATATAAACGAATGGGGCAAGAGTTATTTAATAAGGATAAGCTCGCGTAAACGTTGCCGGGCCCTAATTGCGCTGTTTAATTAAATAACAAATTTGTTCAACGCGAACCCTCTTCAGAATGTTGAAACGTAACTGGCAACGCTTGAATTTATTCAACGGGAGTGCGAGCGAGTAATGCAAATTTGCGGATGATAACCGGTGCCAGGAGTCGTTCCCCCGTCCCCCCTCGTGGCAAATTGCGTTATTACATCGAAACAATTTAATGTCGAGTTACAACTAATTAGTGTTATTAATTCGTTACGCGCGGCTCTCGGCGTTACGCCGACGACCAACTTGCATGATTATCACAAAAACACGTAGCTAATAAACGATAGCTACGCTCTATTTCGCGTCGCATTAGTCATTGTCGTTTAATTACGAGTAATCATCGTTTGATTAAAACGAATCCCGTGGCACTCGGCAAATCCTTTAAAACAGCCTGTTTATGTTTGATTGTATGACTGTATATGAGTGTATATGACTGTATATGAGTGATTACATACGTCGGTAAATTGTGGTCTCTGTTAATAATACCGGATTCGCAACCATTACTCGCGTTCGATCATTTTTCGAAAGTTGCGTAATTCGAATAGAACGAAGTATGATCGCTTTAGTTCGATATCGTACAGAAGCTCGTTGCATGTTCTATGATATGATCCTCTTTACTCGTTATAAAGCAATTAGAGACGTAAGAAGACGATTTGATGGGCTTGGCGCGTCAATTCGACCGATTATAACAATAAAATAGAGGGAAAATTGCACGAGTACTACTGGATGGATCTCTCACATTCTCTCTCGCGCACTCATTTGCCTCGCGTTTCCTTTGAAATGGGACGCGAATGTTTTGTACGGAGAAATTTCTACGAGACGTTCCTGGTCGCTCTCAAAGGATAACAAATTGTAAATCGAAGGAAAAATTGCACTTGTTACGTTTTCTTGACGGAAGGGATTTTATGATCAAAGGACGCGCGTACGTAAATTGAGCTACCCGTAAGTTACCCCGAATGAAATACCCCTCCGGGGAAAAGAAGCGTGGGAGTTTGCTTAACGATTTTCGTATATGTAAACTCGGCATTAAAAGTTCACAAGATTATAATGGGCCATGCCAGTATTTTAATTCGCCGAAGTTTGACGACGTAGCTTCGCGCGACCTAATTAAAAAGTGGCAGGATCGTTATCCGTTGAAATATCTTTCGTATGGAAAATCTGGTGGCTCGACTAATATCCTGATTTCTGAAAGCTGTCTCCATGAACGAGATCCATGAAAGGTCGTAATCCCAGGGAGTTACACTGCCGGGCCGATTAAAGATAAAGTTTAATTGCGGGGCTTAGCGGACACTTGAACGTTGGCCAGTGATTGCGCTTCGGAAAAGGAACGGGGGAAGGTTGGTACGATCATAAAGTTCCGGGAATCGATTGTAATTCCGACGATTGGTCCTCCTTGTTGGCAGCACCCAGCTGCCGCGGCCGCGAGGAAAGTCGAATCAAGCCGGATTTTGTAATCCACGGGAAACGAATCGGTCCGCTCCCTTGTTCCCCGGTACCGCGTGTCCCTTTGAATGCGCTTGTTCTCAATACAATTTCTTTCTTTCTTACTTACTTCCGCTTCTTCCCTCTCGAGTTTCGAGTAACGACGCGAACCTCGAAACTGCATAGAACTTTATTTTCACGAATCAATTCGCGAGGATGCTCCGGGAATGAAAAGAAAAGGCTGAAATTGGATAGATCCTGCGGGCAATGCGAAAAAATAAATTTCTGGAAGTAGAACGGAATTATTCAAGAATGGCGAACATCATTCTCCGTCGCGAAGGGATTCTCTCTCGACGAATCGTATCATTGCTCTTCCTCGGGCTTCTTATTAATTTTTGTATTGTTCGTAAAAGCCATGTAGCCGACACTTTTCGCTTTTAACAGATTAGAAATGATAGCGCGAGAACTTCGATGCAACAATTATATTCCGTTCCCTTGGTAGCCTCGAAGGGAGTTATGAATGCGAGGCTGAAGCTGAAATCTGTCGATGAAATAAATATGACTCCGGGGCGTTCTCTTGCATTTTACATGCCCGTTGTGAAACTTCGCTACGCGCTAGGAATAAATATGCATGGTTTTGTCGAGCTTCTAATTAATTGAAAAAAATGCAATTCTACCCTAGCCCGTTCGGCTCGCTGACGACGCATTGTACATTTGCTATTATAAAGATTTGAGTGAAACATGGGTTTATGGAAATTTTAACGATTGATTTAACGTTATCAAAATATTTTTACGCAAAATCTAGAAGATAAAAATTTCTGTTATCCACTCTATTGAGAATCATATGGGTCGGAGTTGATAAGTTTCGTAAGTTGTAAGCTACGATGGAGAAAACGGTGGAAATACACAATCGACGATCATCTTTTTATTTAAGATGAAAAACTTTTTCTTTGCATGTCTCGTCGCTGTTCTAATTACGTCAGACGTGAAGGATGGATGACGGAACGTCCGAGAACCGCAGGTAGATTATCAGAGACCTCGAGATCACGAAACCAGATACTGTTAGAAGTAAAATGTCGTTGGATTCTTTCTGATAACAAGATAATTTCCTCCGAAGACTCGTCCCTGTCCCCGGGAGAAATTTTCACTCAACGAAAACGTTTGAAGCTTCACCCATTCACGGGTGTTCATTAACCGGGGAACAAGTTAAAAGCTGTCCCCAGTCCTCGATAATCAACCGAGATGGGGACGTTTTTCCTTGGCGACGACGTGACTACATTGTTTGCACGACCTCCGGCAAGACAGTCCGCGTGCCTCGGCTGGGTCGCGTAGGAGTCGTCCGCTAAATTGCAAAACTTCTGAATATGCTAATTTCACGGGTAATTCTAATGTTTCCGGGAAACGGGGGCACGGATGAAGAAGTGGTTGCGCCGCGGGCGATGCGGGCGGCAAGGCAGGCCACGCGGCGTGCACGGCCAGGCTAATTAGCCATCCAAGATCGAGTGTGTGTGGCAACGTATCGCGAACAAGTGGGCAAATGATCGGTGGATACTCGAGCGACACTCGACGATCTCAAGAAGGTAGCGCGATGACCGCTAATCTATGCGAGTCGAGTGGTTCGCCGGCTTCCGGGTTCCAAGGGTTTGATCGAATTTTATGAGACTCGCATCTCCCGCCGAATCAATTTTCCGGTTTGATACGGACTCTGAATAATAAAAAGTTCGATGATCCCACGCTACCAGTTTCAGTTCGATATTTCCAGAATTCATAAAATGTTTAATCCAGAACTTTTGATTAAAGAGGATTCTGAGCCCCGACATTAATTCTGTTGCCACGTTGCAGTCATTGAATTCCAAGTCCGAACTTCACTTGTATCTCTTTGTTCAAGTTAATGAATGCATTTGTACGATTTGACGTATCGGCGAATGGCCGAAGTTGTAAAGATAGATTGGACGAATCAGTCATGTTACCTGTTACGTTCTTCCATCGTTTCGAAGTATTGAACTTAATTCAACTTCCGTCCAGATTAATTAAAATTTCATAAAGGAGATTACAGAAACGAACAGTTTCAGGTATTATAAATTGTTTCGTTGCGCCAGGAAGTCGGCAAAAATTCTCTGCTCGAATGACAGATTAATTTCTTCGAGGTATACGAGGCAGGATTAAAATTTACACGAAAGACGAGAATTATGCGACCTAAACGATTATTACTAGATCCTATTAGATCCATGAACGACCAAAAATAAATTGTACAACATATGATTCACCGAGGGGTGTGTAACCGATATACCTGTATGATCTACAAGATTTAGTTCTCGATTTCTGATTGATGAAAACGTGCCAAGTTAAACAATATCAATCAGCAAGTTGTCGATAGTTTGCTATCTCCGCTATCAGTTACCAAAGCACGGTGGTGCGTCAGTAGATAAGCAGGACTCGCCTCTTGCATTGATCCTCAGGTATTCTGTCAGATGCTTTTACAGGATTGCACACACCATGGCCATATCTCGAAATGGTTTGATCTATTGACGCCAAATGCACAATACAACTTCAGTGCGTCACGCTGTGCGCGCTGATCATTTCGTTACAATGTACCCTGTCCCATTTCCCTTGGAATAAAACTATTATCAACCGGGAGCGTAACTTCTGCGCGTTGCAACTGGTATCAACCAGTGGCCCCTCAATTTATAAGTAGTATCAATCGATAACTGGTCAGACGCATTTTTCTACATGCACAGCTTCGGACAATTATTCCGGACGCACTACTGCCTATGTGTGAGTTTCCTAGCGGGGCAATATTCGCAAGTAGTAAGAAACCTATTGGTTTATGTTTCAATGCTCCGGCGTATGATGATGCTGCCAAAGTTTTTGCCTGGAGCATTGAAACATAAACCTATAAATTTCTTACTACTTGCGAATATCGTCCCGCTAGGGAACTCACACATAGACAGTAGTGCGTCCGGAACAATTGTCCGAAGCCGTACGATTGTAACAAGTAGTATGAGTCAGCAATCGGTCAGGCACAGTGTTTCAAATAATTGCGACGACTGAAACAGGTGATTTCGGCGAGGAATCGAAAAGTTTGAAACGCTTGGAACTCATTCGATCGCAGAAGTCTTCGCAGCGGTTACGGCCATAAATATGGGTAAAGCGATCGCGTAATTAGCCCCCAGGAAGGGGGAAGTTCGCGGGCCGAAGAAACTCCTCGAGGAACTTTCATGACGTTGAACTTCCTGCTGGAGGATGCTTCCGGTGCTGAAGCTGCTGTTCTTATTGAACGTCTTATTTCGTGTTTGCTCCCCGAGGTACACCAGTGTGTGTGTGTGTCGCCGGGCCTGGGTGATTGTGCACCGACGATGATTTAAACCCTGCAAGTTTACTTGTTCCCGGCCGCAGTGCCGCGCTTGGCGATGGCTTCTTTGGACGTATTCAGGTATTCCGCGTGGTAAATTGATATTCCTGTTTTTACGTCGACGGTTTTCCGGCTGCGATTAGAAATTACGGAGAGACTTCCAAAAAAATAATTCATTGCATCAACCATTTAAAGCGGATATACTTGTAATACCACGTCGGTCCTTTCTACTACTCTTCCAATTAAGCTGTTAAGAAATTCCTTTTATCACCGTACATATTGGTCACGTTAAAATTCCCAGAGTCATTCACATGGCAATGAAAATTCCGGGAGAATCCATTTAAATGCTAGGGGCCGAAGCTATTTCGTAGAAAGGTCAGCTGCCGCGACACGATTTCTAGGGAAAATTTGGAATGCATTAAAGTCGCGAACAAAACGAATGGAAGCACACGGCTTAAAAGGTGACCACGGGCAGAGGCTAAAGAAATCCAGGAATTTCTCAAGCGCGGGCGTCTTAAGCACCCTTCTTCCCCATATTCCGCTTCTTCTGGTCACATGTAACAGCTGCGGGTACTGTGTAAGCGTAGTGTAGTTGGGCGGACACGTCTATGTAAATTGTTTTCTGATCGATCCCGCGAATTCAATCCGGTTTCTTGTGCCCCAAGTGTCTCGGCGAAGAGAGTAACCTCCTCTCGGCTTTTGTTCCACTTGCCCCAACCGAGCTAACCTAGCCAGGGTTTTTCTAAACATCGAGTCTTCAGAATTCGTGCTCGAAATTTAAACCGCTGCTCTCTAATACGCGTGCATAATCAGAACAAGGTTGAGTTTACTCATCAAACGATATGAAAAATCCTTGAAATCGAGTACCGATACAAGCATTTCGCACGTTTTTAATAAAAAGATTCGACTATCGACAGCGCATCGAATATGAAAATTGTGCGTCACTTTCCGCGCGGTATATCTCGTCCTGCTGAACGATCAAATGAATAGCAGAATGAACTGGTTGTCCGGCATATTTCACCGGCAACAGTAACAGTTAGCGATGTCTCCCACGATATTACTCGTCACGATAGCATCTATCACGCTGAACTTTCCTGAACGAAATGGCACCAATTCGTTCCCTTCGGTTAAGGATTGTAATTCAACCGCGAAACCGCACGAGCGTTAATAAATCCTTATAATTACAAGTATAAAACTCGTCCGGTGAACGAGCTGATGTTTCACTGATTCCAGAATTATTTCGAAGGGCACGAAGTTCCCGGAGCGGCGATAAAATTGTTCGACGCTTTAGAGCCCACTTATCGCGACACATGTAACCGCAACGCGCATCCCAAGAGGCGAGAACCGTATTTCCCTTATCACCCCGGCACGTCAAACAAGAATTTTCTCGTTATAGTCGATATTACCTCGAAGAAAATAGTTTACAACGCTTGCAAGACCGCATTATACACGTACGACGTTCACCCCTGACATCACCGCGCTCTCACGGTTACGTAATGATCGCGCAACACGTTCGATAACGACTACCGGTGATTATTAGAACCGCAACGAATCTTATCGTTGATCCTGAAATTTTCGCGCGACGCAACACATTCATTAGAGCGGAGTATCCGACACGGATACGCGTATAATCAGCCCGGTAATCTCCAAATTATTCAATCCCCACCCTCGCGTTCTCTCGTTTGAAATCCATGATACTCGTGAAAAATTCCGATGCCCGGTGCACGGCCGAGCGTGAATTTACAAGCTCGCGTCGGGAACGTAAATAAAGGGTGCTGCCGTAATTCGCGTTGATTAAACGATGGTCCGAGTGGCGTTCCACTGAAAATACCGTGTCTATCGGCCGACCATGGGTTTTTACCCGTTCGGTTTCTTGCATTATCTCGCGATCGCGAAGGGATTACCCGGCAGCAGGCTCGCTGTTAATTCACAGCCGATTTTCATTAACGGCCCGCATTTCCTCTAGATGTTCATTACGGAGGATGTTCAAACAGGAATCACGTAGCAGAGTTCCGTGTTTATTATACGAACGCGGTGAAACGCGATTTACGCCCTGATAGACGATATCCGAACGTCTAAACGAAAACTGTACGATTTGATAGATCTCCGAGTGTGTAAGAGGTCCGTTTGAAATTCCGAGAGGACTTTCGGGCGGAACAATATAGCTTGACGGTCTCACAGCGAGGCTGTTAGGTGGTTCAACACTGGCGAACGTCACACGAGTTTGGATATAAAGCGCTATACCAATTAAGCCAAACTGATCCGGTCGTGCACAAAGACTGCAGCGGCGAGTGGACTTTGATTAAGAGCGATCGCGGAAACATCGGAGGAGAATCTATTCAATCGGGGCGGTGCAAGTCGACGTCCGCTTGAATCCAGCGCGCCGGGCTGGCTCGATCGAACGCTAATCAACCATTCAGACGCAGTGAAAATGTTCGTACTTATAGCGTGTTCGAATTAACGTCGATAATGGGTCACAATGAAAGGGGAGCTCGCTTCTTGTATCGCGTTCAATTTTATTGAATGCCTCGCGGGAAGCGATGTTTGAACTGGATATAAACAGGGGGCGAGGTTTACAAGTTCGGGATTGAATGGGAACATTTCATGACCGGCGCGAAAATGAATCGTTTTGACAGATACCGAGAGCCGCCACCTGTTTGCCCGTTTCATTTTCCAACCGTCGATTCTATGCGTTTATCCTTGTATAACTTCCTCGAAAAACGTGTTTAAAACGTATCTGTTTTTGCAAAATTAGAACTCGTTTCACATTGTTTCTGGCTGAACGTGTGCGATCACCGGAGCGTATCGTGCGGTTTACAGAGATCGAAAAAATTCCTCGAATATAGTTCTACCTTTTTCGTGATGTTACTCGAAGCGCTGGTTCATATATGGCCGATGTCCATGAAAGGAACGCGTGGTCAAATGTCCACGGGAGCATTCACGGGAAATTGCGATAGGAAGCAGAAGGTAGAACGGAATAGAAAGAAAGTCACTCGCTCGAAAAGTCGGGTAAAGGAACGTACAAGTCCCGGGCTGCCTTCTTCTTTTTTTTTCCTCCTCGGCTGGAAACGCGAGCACGGGTGGGGGGGAAAGAGAATCTCTGGAAGAGTCAGAGAGCACGTGAAGTTATCAGCCGCGACAACTGCAGCTGGCCCCTATTCCTACGCTCAGATACTCTTTCCGCGGCACGCCTGAGAGACTCCCATCGAATCAGGAGTATCTTTTTATTTCCGCCGTGGAACATCGCCGCCCGATGCTTTTTTAATTGCTTGCTAGTTCTCGTTGAATAATGCAACGGAAATATATGGCGCGGCGAAGCTGACGTGAAAATGTGTGTGCACTCGTCGAGGAAGTAGATATCGTCGATTCGTAACGAGACTCCGGAACGTAATTCTACTCGACTTTCAACAACGATATCTATAAAATATATATTGCCATAAATTCGTTCGTAATTCCTGTTTGCCGTCCGACCGCGTCCGCAAATAAAATTTTCCTTTGAAACGGTATAGATATTTCATCAGATTTCTCCCGGAGAACTGCCAGCTTCTGCGAGAGGAATGACGCTTTAAAGAGGGAAGAGAGAATGGGACGAGATCGATGAGTGGATCAGTCGAGCGTGCCACGAAACTGGAAACTGTTCGCACGTTTTATCGCGGTGCCCGTTTCGTTATTATCAGCGCCAGTTTTTCAAGTCGGCCGGCCGCAGTTTGATGCCGGCGTATCTACGGGAGCGGAGAAAAAAGACCCGGCCGGACGTATCTTTTTGACGGGAGCTTCGAGTACGGGCGTCATTTATCTAAAACTTAGACGATGAACCAACAGAGAACGATAAAGCAGAATCGTTACCTCCGATTCTTTTTAATACAGGGTGTCCCAGAACTAACCATACGCCCTGAGGTTCCTGCGACGATTTTAACCCTTTGACTACTGTTGACGCCTATTGGCGTCCGACGCATGTTGGCTACTCGGTACTGTTGACGCCAATTGGCGTCCAAATAAAATTTGGAAAAATTTCGCCGTACCCAGTGGACGTCGCGAGTGAATTCGTACCGTACCATACGGCCACTAAGTGCCAAAGTTTGCCGTAGTCAAAGGGTTAAACAACATTTTTCTTTGGCAAAATATTGTCCGACACGTGGGTGTTGGGTTATTAACTAAAAACCTTGAGCAATCAGAGCGCTCCTTTCGTCCAATTTGCAAATGCAAATTAATGCTGAGGTACGTCTTTGCGCGCGTCGTTTACACGTATAACGCGAGAAATTCGCGGTCTTTGCGGCAAAATGAAATGCGGTGTAATCAAAATAAAGATGGGATAGTCGCGCGAGACACGAATTAGGCAAGAAATAACCGAAAACGAAACGGCGCGGACCGGATTTCCGCGCGTCGGGCGTACATCGAGATTCAATTAAAAACTAATTGCTCGATGTCACGCGGCGCGGTAATTACGCGAATTAATAATTAGAAGCGAGATCGGTGCCGATGTCACGGCTCGGGAACGTTCGAACAGATGTGCGTGCGTACGCGTTCGCCTCGGCTGAACAAACCGTCAAGTATCAAAAGCAACAGCGAGCTTAATTGAATCGTCTGCGTAACGAGGAAGCCTGGTATCAGAAATGTCGTTTACGCCCGATACACTGCCTCATGCTCGATTTGCGACATGTTAATATTGGTTGGCAACTAAGTAATTGCGGATTTTTTTTAGAAAATCAAAGACAATTTTTTCATGGAACTAAATAATTTTATGCTGTGATGTATTGCCCATTTTGATCAATGACCTGTTGCCATCTTTCAGGCAGAATCATAATCCCACGTTCATAAAACTTCTGGTTTTTATTAGCAAAAAACTGAATCAGGCAAAATGTGACGAAAATGTTCCTTTTGATTTTCCATTTTTCAACGAAGGTCAAGCGAAAACTACGCAACCGATCAAAAAACTTTTTTACTGATTGACAGCCGAATTGCTAACTATCAAATAACAAAATGTGTTTTATATTTGTCCTACGTTTGCAAACCTAAAAATTCAACTGAAGCCATCGATGAGTGAAATACGCAATTACTTAGTTGCCAACCCAATAGAATTATGCAAGTCTCGAAGAAGTTCCGGAGATTGGCATGCAAAAAATGTTTAAATACACGTACAAATGTTTAAACTCTCTGATTTGAAATATCACTGAATTCGTTTCAAATAACTGGCTGAAGTATATCGATGACAAACTCATAGTATCGGGGATATGGAGAAATATTGTATTTCCAGTTTTCGTGTAATATACCGGTATTCGAGTTTCTAAGCTCGGCATCAAGTATTATAGTATCAGGTTCGCAATTCGCGAGACTCGCGAGACTACGGGATACTTGGAATTCTTGTAGCGCAACTGGAATACGTCTGTTCTACATCTAAGATTGACTGCAGATACAAACCTTGCGACCTCACGAAGTACACCGGAGCGAGTAACCGCAATCTCACCTCGCAATTAAGAGTTTCATGAAATGCACGTTGTTTCTCAATTATAAGCTTCCTAATCTTTAAATACCCGGGAAAGATTCGACTAACTATTTAACTAAGAACGACGCCTCGATTTTGTAGAACACATCGATTAATTGTTTGATGTACAGATACATAAAAGACATGGCGAGTAGAGCCGTGTTAAGGACAGGTACGATAATAATTGACTGCATCTGCGAGAGATAAAAACGTAGCAGTGAATATCATATAAAAAAGGTATATATAATATTTTCTCCTTCGATCGTAAAAAGTACACGTATATCTAAATTTGATCCATTGCCTATTTGAGTGGGGAAGGTACGAGGTTTTTCAGACAAAAATTGGGTCAAGTTAGTATTTTTAAATTTCGTGCCGATACGGTAACGAATCTTGAAAAAAAAAGAAAGAACGGAAGATCGATGTTTCCGGTACAAGAATCGTGAAATTTTCGAGTGGTTTTTGGCGGATTACGCGTGTACGTTGTGTCTTCCTTTTGTTTCCTTTCAAAATATGTGGGGCGTGTTACGTACAAGAGTGTACGAAGAGTAATTCGGCTGTTGCGATACTGTAATTGGAGTGGCCTTCAAGGGAACGTTGCAAGTTGTTGCCTGTTAATGATGATGCAATAAAAAAAGCAACCTCCTGACCCGGGCGTAATTCTTTGTCTGATTTTACCGTGCTGATTCAATGGCAAACGTTTCCTCTTGTAGTTTCAGATTATACTAACCACTAATATCTCGAATTAATATAAAAGAACGCTTGTTTAATTTTTTATAAGACTAGACCGAGGAGTTCTGTAGAGGACGATACAAAAGGAAATCGGACTTCAGTTCTCGATAATTACAGAATATTTTCTGCGTATGAGTCTGAACATTAGCAAGGAAAGAAAATGGATGAAGTAATTGATGGCAAGTGAATTCACTTTGAGACTCTCGGAGGGTTGCTTCGTTAACAATGGAGATAACGAACGCTTTTCCACGCGAGGACCTTAACAAATCTAATAACAGCTGTTGTTACGTTGAATCGTGATTGAATCCTATTAGCCCGGTACAATCGCTTCAATTGAAAGTTTAATTACAATCTCTGAATTCCCTGTAAATCGTTTTATTACAGATGGTCACACTACAGTTCTTTCAGTTTCCTCAATTCATATAAATGGTACCTATTATTATTATTTTATTTGCATAAGGATAGCGTCAGGAGTCGTTATAATAGCCACAGCATATATTAGAAATTAATTCTTATTCATTGCTCAACGAGATCCATTTACGTTCAGTGGAGTTTAACACTAGGTTGCCTAAGGAAGTCATTTTGACTGCTTTTTAGTTTCAATTAGAAAAAGAATTATGTATATAATGATACAATTTCTTAGAAATTTTGTGTATTGTTAATATTTATTAATAATCTGTTTAATAACTGTATATATTATAAGAAAATATTAAAAATTAATTTTAAATAAAGTTCTTTACACCTTAATTATTCTTTCACAATGAAGTCATTTTGACTGCTCTTGGGCAATATAGATATGTACCAAGTTTCAGTCTTTCTAGTGTTAACGTGCTCCCAGAATCACAATCGAAATACATTTGTTCCGCATTATTTCTACCTCAGACCCTCTGGCACAATGTTTATCAAATAATGTGATTAAGGGGCAATCATGTTCGCCCGCAGCAACGCAATGGTGAGTTCAGCGACAAGTCCGCGAGGCAATAAATTTTCACGTTGAATTCCCGGATCCTACGGAGCGATTCGCACGCTTCGCGTAAACGCGAGCGAAGCGTAGTAATTTAAATCCTGAAATCTGTTTTACAGATGAATAAAATAACCAAGGTGTACGTAACTAATTCCAACGAGAGGGAATCTCGTTTGCTCGGAGCAGCGTGACGGTAAGTCGCGTAACACGTACGTCGGTTCGTAAATTTTCATCGGTGATATCCGGCAAAAACCCGTGGATTACCGGGAGGAAGCGGCGCGAAACTAGCCCCGATACACGATTGCTCTTCGGAGACGCGCAATTACGGGGCGGCTGCCTGGAACGAAACCAGGGAAAGAGAGAGAGAGAGAGAGAGCGTTCTCGCGAGTTCCATCGGAATACGCGAGTACGTAGTTTACTTAGGCGGTTGTGCGCGCACGCGGCCGGATAGACTCCGGTTTAATTGAATCGTTCCTCGCGTGTATCGCGATCGTCCCCGAGGAGGGTGAAAATTTCCCGGTTCGCCGCGGCACGTACGCCTAATGCCAGAGCCTCGCCCGCTGCAACAAGTTCATAAAGACGACGCTTAACGCGCACGCGGAACCGCATACTATCGCGCAAATTGACCGGCTAACCGACCGGATTCGTGAGGATCAAGATAAGCTATCGGCAAATTGGGACAGTAAACAGTGAAACGAATTCGCTCCCTAATATCGTATGAATAATTAATCTTCTTGTTTCAACGTTGATTCGAGAACGGCCGAGATACATGTTTTAACGACGCGTATTTATTAAATATCACGAATGAGAACTTGGCTGTTATTGGGAATCGGTTATGGAATTAAGACGCGTAGGAAATGTTTTGTGAAAACTCGTGATTTATTCGGTAACTGCGAAAGACGACCTGCACGAAACGAAGTTCGACTGACTAGAAAAGAAAGTCCGGTGAAAAACCCATGTTGGAAGCACTTGAAAAGTGTACCTAGAAATTATACACTTTCTCTAGATAGACCCTTTCCCAAGTGAAGGATCGCAGACCTTCAATCCTTGACCTGAGGGTCATTAAGCTAACCCAGGACGCTACATGTATCCTTAATCATTCGGCTTATTTTTGCAGCCCATTATTCCAACAGCTGATACTCGCTTCACAGAGAGATTATTTTATCGGAGATGCTGGTAGGTAATGTAATCGTCAATTCCGCGAAAGGTGTAACGCGCTCATCCTCTGACCCGGTTCGCGCATTAGGGGCAGCGGTTTCCCTCGCTTCATGTTCCACTTATGTCAGCTTATGGATCATGGACAAGGGGTCAGCGAGAAGGAAAGAATAATAGGAGGGCGCCCTTTGTGTCTGGTACATATCAGTAAAGTATACGTACGCGCGCTAAGAAATGTCGCGGCGGATATTGATAGAGGAAGAACATTTATTTATATCTGGTATTGGACGACGCTCGAATCAATCTCGAGGTTGATCAAAGCGTCCCTCGACCTATGTGTACTTCGCTAACAAAGCCTTATTAAATATCTACCTGAGCAAAGTGAATAGACCGCGTAGACGAGAACGATGCGATAAGAATAAATAAAGAATTTCATTAAAGGAGCAACGTTAATCAACAAATGAGTTAGGAAGCGAAGATTAGCCCGCAATACTCTCCCTTTTGTTTTCTTGGCTGCGTTTCAACGTTTCTTAGTGTTTCTCGGTTGAAAAGAAAGACGGTGAATACATTTTCCGCGGCGCTGTGCAGCGGCCCGCGAAAATGAACAACGCGCAGTGCAGTTGGTTCTGAAAGCAGATTGTGCGTTTCCAGCTCTCCCGCTTTCTTAAAATTAAGTTACATCGTCTGGTTTTACTCGGCTCCAGTAAATACTCATTAGAAGACACTTGTTCCCCGAGGCTCTTGCGCGAGACCTCATCTTTACATTTATTTTATAATAGCGGCATTGAAATGCATTCAATACCGCGGGAATGTTAGTGAAATCTCGTTACATCACGATAGAAAGTACAAACGGTAAATTAAATTGTTTCAACAATTCTTTTATTCTCTGTCACATATTGTCCCTGCTGGCACCACAATTTCTCATCCCCTTCGTTGCGACAGCTTTGTCAGCCCTATTAAAAAAAATCCTTGCAGCGTTCAAAGATAAAAATGAAAGGAAATACTTAATAAGAAGTCTAGCCTTTCTACCAAGCTGTGGGCTTTGTGATCGGTTTCCTCAAATTTACGGTAAGATTCAAAGAGATGCGTGCTCCGTCTATAAACCGTCGGGGAAATGGATGGAATTGGTCCGCCTTCAACGTCCGGCCGGAGCTATTTGATTTCTAAAGCCCAGGCGATCCTTTGTCGATGTCTATCGGGTAAATGAGACAAAGCTTCATTGTGTGTCCGGGCGCAGGTGAATTTCTGTTTAAAATGTCGCCGGGATCAAACAAGAAAGTTCACGGAGTCCCGAGCACGGACTCATCCCTCGCTAACATAGATACATACGTTATCGTTCCCGCAGGTCGCCGCGTTATCTCACGACGAACCGACGAGAAATATCGCTACCAGCATAAAATTTCGTAACCGTCAATATCTTCTGCTCCGATTATTAATCTTCGTTTAAAGCGGCATACTTCCAACTCGTTTTATTTACGTTATAATTATGTCTCTTTCCTGGTATTTATTGTACGACTGAAACAATTAAATCGTCCGCGCAGGGGGTTGAAGCCGTCGACGACAATACACGCGGCCAGGCAGCGTTGGTCTGTCAGATGATTTGTAGCTCTGTGACGACCGCGTTATCGAGACGGTTCGCTGTTTACACCGGCAACGTTACGGCCCGTCGAAAACTCGTAAAATCGTAATATAAATTACGGAACAATAGGCCGACAGATACCATGAGGAAACTATTGTACCGGGGACCAACCGAGTAACAATAGTCCACTGAAACAATAATATGCCAGAGAGGGATGTAATTATCTTTGGCGCACGAGATACTCGGCATTGTCCCGGCGAATGTCTATCCAACCGCCATTCGAAGCGTCGCCGTCGTCGTCGTCGTCGTCGTCGTCGTCACTGACGGAGATTCGTCAAACTATGGAAGATCTTCAACCGTAGTTCCAAAGTCTCGCTCGTGTCTGAAGCTCGATCGATCGAGCTACTGAAAATTTGCCGTATCAGTCGTAACAAGGGCGTTGAAGCGTGCATCAACACGCTAAACCGCGAGATTCCAACGAACACGTGTTCCCTCTGGCAAACAAATTAATTATCAGCTTCTCAGCGATAATCGAACGTGCAATCGTAACTGAAAGGTAAACGTTGTTACGAGACATTGAGAAGATTTGTATGCGAAGCTTGAGTGACGCGTCAATTAAATAACAAGGTTAACGAATAGCAAATTTTAACAGGAGCGGATGAATTTTAATTAAAGGAGTGAATAGAAGGATTTAGGAAAAAATCCAAGACTTTGATCATAAAACGTAACACGACGATATCGTTATTCTTGATAGCCGGAAGACGTTACCGGTACGTTGCGCTATCGAGTTTCACATTTCCGGTGAATGAAGGGCGATTCGTATACTCGCAAGTTGTACAGATTTAAGGGAAAATTGTTTTATCGGCTACGGCAATTACCCTGTTGTCGACGATAAGAGAAAACTGTCCGCCCACGTGAATGACATTCGTATAATGGACGAATCGGGCGTGGAACGAATATTGTTTGAAAACGCCTCTCCACAGTTTACAAGAGGCAGTTTAGCGACAGCCTAGAATTTGACGCGGAGAAGCGCGTACCATTTTTTCCTCGAAATTTTATCCGCCCGTGAAATTCGTTTAATTGTATTTTCTATTCCGAAATGACTGTCAGGCCGCAGTTTCAATAATCCCGTAGCGTAGGGGAACGTGAAACGGAACGTTCAATCGGACATAGTTCGAGCTGAATATTCTATCGGCGATTCAATCTTTGAGTCGACGACTTTGACTCTCGAGCAACGTGTACATACTCGCTGGGCCAATTGTCCCGTACAATATTATGTAGTCTCTCGTGCATCGGTCGTAGCTGTCTAGGCAGGTAGGTACACGACCTCCCTATTCACGATTCAATCCATACACGAGAGAAGCGCGCGACGAAACGTTCGCAAGTGGACATTCACGAGATCACGTACGCCTGCATACAAGCGTCTCTCTTCTAAACGAATTCCATACAAGATGGCTTACGACTCTTTAGAAAGATGCACGCATCCACGAGCCGAAGGGAGAAATTGAAATTATTCAAACGGCTGTTCAAAATTTCACTCGATGAGACGTAACGTCCCACGAAAATTTTTATCAACGTTCCGGGCTGGGTAATCTAGATCGGGTAATCTCTGTTCGCGGATCAGCCTGCATTTAAAACTTAAACCGAAGTATAATTACGTAACGAATAGGCTCGACCACAAAGCGACGCGGAACGTTACCAACCGGAAGTTCTTTCGGTAAGACTGGAAAGCTGTGATTAACAATCGAACAGACGCGGCAATTTACGATTCACAAGGAGTCACCAGGTTACATGGTGCTCGACGAGCTTGAAAGGGAATAATAAATCACGTTGCGATTTCATGAATTGAATTCATCGTAAATTTAGAAGGTGCCTGTTATCGATGCGGCATCGACGTCACTATTTTATTCGCCGAACCACAACCGGGGAGATCTTCTCGCCGATGGGATTTACGCGTTACGTCGTCGCGCGTTCCTCCTTCGGTTTTCTCTCGAAAACCGGGAGGCTCACACTCGCGGCACGAGCCCACGTCTCGAACGTACGTACGCGAAACGCGCACGTTTACCCCATGATATTACGAAAACTTTTCGTGTCGCGGAATCTCTCGTACGTACGTATCTGGCTGTGAATCCGTGCACGCTCACTCGCGCGTGTCCACTTTCTGGCGTCTGCCGTTTACAAACTGCGCCTGCATTCAATGTGGTTTTACACGCACTGCGCGCTACGGGATGCGCTACTTGTTCCACTCTATATTTCGCATAGTCCGACTATACGCGCGCTCGTATCACTGCGGGAAATGTTTCGCGAGTGCGTCGGCCTACAAAGCGAGCCATCCCTAACCGGAAACTTTTACGTCAAACACCGAATCAAACGGCTTTCGAGCTAGAGTCACTAGTTACGACCGATCGCTTCGATGTTCCGATGAAAAATCGCAGAGAATATTTATCTCTACGAAGTGTTTATAAAACGATCAACGTGTCCTTTTAAGTTGTAAGAAATGTTTAAACGTGTAACTTGTAATACGTGTTAAGCGTCTTTTTAAGTGTCTCACTGGTCGAACCTGAAAAATGAATCGTATTTTAAACGAGAGTGTTTAAAAATTCAGTTAACGAGGGAATGGAAGTCTTTAGTGACGCAGACGTGGCCGGTTGATTATTCAAGAAGAATTTCATTGAGGGTTGGGACTCTGGGTCACGTTGCGTGCGAGGGATCATGCGCGACCCATCAACACCTGCATCCGATGCGCATAGTGGGATAGGAAGAGGGGGCAGAAAGAGCTGAAACGTGTCTGGGTGCAAGTGGATCCTCAACGAGGGATAACTGAGGAAGAAGAGATGGGGGAGAGAGAGAGAGAGAGAAGAGAAGAGGGTTGCCCGCTCTCGCGCCTCGTCAGCGTCTCCGACCTTTTTGGTCTTTCATTAACTGAAACAGCCGTGGCTCCTACGTTCGCGGAGGACGGCTAAATGTAACCGTGGACCCGGAGCTGGATTGCATTCTGGAAGGTTGCCGACGGTACGGCACTGGGTGAAACTACCCGTTTCTTTCCGGCTGGCTTTCTCCTTTTGTCCGGTTGAAAATTAACGAGTAGACAGGGAATCAGGGAGGCGCGCACCGTCGCGCCACGCCGTACTGCTTTGGCCGCTGCGTGACAGCGATAGAAAAGAGGCGCGACCGGGCCATAGGAACGGGCCAAGTGACAAAGAGGTAAAAAGAGAGGAATAGGCGCCCGAACGATTCTATGCGGACGGTGTATTTCAGCTAGGGAAACGAGATCAACCAGGCCAGGCTGGCTCCGCTGTAAAACGGAAATAAATTTGATGGGAATCCGCTGGCTTGGAAAGCTTAACATTTTTTTCAAAGCTAAGTCCCTTTCACAACAGGTATAGCCGTAATGAACCCCGTTCACTGCTTCTTATTACTGTAAATGTACTTTTAAATGCTCGCAATTACAGCCTGTTTTCCTCGGAACGGACACGACTGAATACAAATTTCAAACGCGTAATAACTTTTTAATTTCCTCGAGGGGAAAACTCCACGTATCTCATCGTCGCACGGCCGACCGTCCGTTAACCGCTCTCGAATGGAACGTCGCGTACAACCAACGGCAGCAATGATCTCGCGCGAAAGAGACGAGTAAGGAGGAATTGTCGCGGCAAAAGGGACGGGGACGAGAATAGACGGAAGAAAAAGAATCCACGGCCGTTCTCGCCGCGGCTCTCACTCGGCCAACCTCTTTCCCAGTTTCCCCTACGACGCTCGACGATTTCGGGAGCGGGAAACTTTCTCCCCGCAAACAGGGATAAGTACTTCCACTTATTCCACGTGCCGGTGGCTGTTCTTTTAGACCGGCCGACGAGCCGAAATACGAGATTGGCTCTTGGAAAATATTTTCACCGGGAACGCTCGCACGTCCGTGTTTAATCTCCCGGTTCTGTAATTCTTGTTTGCGAATTACGTTTCATTAATTGATGCTACCGGGATGCGTGTACGTATTCGCGCGGCGAGGGTAAAACAATTAAAATAATTACACCGACTACGTAATTGCGTTTGGCTACGAAATTCGTTCGGAGATTAATGTTCGTATCGAAAATTATTCCCAGAAGAGATCCGCGGATAACGAGACACTTATCGCCGAATTTATGACTTTGTTACGCACGCGTAATCTAATTGAAGTTGGTTCTGCACCGTGCTGTTGCATGAAAATACGCTCATAACGTGCTGAGTCACGTAGTCAATACTTGCATCTGGGATTCGGGTGTTTGGTGCATCGCGTACAGCCGGATGGCTTCGCGTCCTCCTTTTCCGGCCTGTATCACTCAACTAAGCAGAATTTTTTTTTTTTTTGCTGTGAGTTTCATTTTCATACCGGTTTTACGAGTTATCCTTCCCGCCTTCATCCATACATCGTTTCAATATTCGACGTCAAAGCGAGATTGTTCATTTTTAATCCCAAGCAACTAGAACTAAATCGGTGTTACTCTGTAACTAATCATAGATACTTTAAAAGAAATTAGTACAACTTGAAGAAAAGAGTTAAAAAGATGATTGTTTGCACTTTTGACAGATACTTAATTCGGCGAACGAAAAGGCAGACTGTGATAAAAAATCGCCGAAGCAAGCTCAAGAAAGAGAAGCATCGCAGTGTCAGCGAAATCTTGGTTGGTTTTTTTTTCAAACTGTTCCACCGTGGAAAGGTTTGAACTCCATCGACATCCCGATAAAAGAATCGAGGCAGATACTTGAGAAAAAAAGACAAAGAATTAAATGCAACGATCATGGAATCAATAAAAGAATTAGTTATCGATTAAAATGAAATGGGTCACGGTAAAACAGTAATATTTAGCGAAACGTTTCGATTATTGTATTCGACGCTTGATTTAGGAAAACGTGAACCTAGAAATCGAAACGCTGCCAACGAAAAGGCAGACAAATATCGTACGATTTCACGACCCGCGTCAACGTGGTTGGGCATGCTGGCCACGCGATCGGTAAAGCCAGCATTTTTATGAACTTTCCGAATCATCGATTCGAACAACTCACCAGCTCACGAACGTGTATGCCGGTTCAACTGGTTTCCAATTTTTATCAGCGAAGTCTTCTTTTTATTCGCTATGTTGCTTTGAATTTGAAAAAAGCTTCAAAATTAAATACGAAGCATTTTTGTGGTTCAACGTATACCATTCGACGCTCACAGTCAATTTTTCCATAACCTTTACTTTAATACCAGTTACTTGTAAATCATTCAAATGTTTTAATGTAATTCTTCTAAAAATGTACA
>SHCU01000026.1:257473-283977 GCA_004307685.1 Ceratina australensis
GCTTTGATCGATCGTTTCCGGGCGGTCATAACTTGCCGGGAATTATTAACAATTATGCGATACTTCTTGGCAGCCGTGAAAGCCGTGCCCCTCGATTAATCAACCTTGCACTTTACAGACCGTATCTGTTATCGTAAACTTTCCGCAACAACTATTACCTCAAAAACCGTAACGACTCTTTCCCGCTGTGTTACATTCTCCTATTTTTAGCGCCACTAATCCTGCGGACCACTCGACTGCGTTTTCAACGCGGTTAGATTTGTAAGTCCCGAGTTCTCGCGCCCTTCCACGGTAAATTCGAATATAAAATTTCTTCGGACGTACAATTAAAAAATTTTTAAATATTCATCGTAACGCAAGGTCAACCATTGCGCCTGTGTTTTCCCTCTGAGGGGAAAAAAAAGGAACGACCGCTTTGAAGGTCCTGGGAAATAGTCTGCGGAAAATTAGGTGAAATTAACCCTTGTAGCGCGTTGAAAATCTCTTTGGTCTCCCCGCTGTTCCCCGACACAATTTCCCTACACATTTTTTATTGTAATAATAACGGGAACAGGACGCCATATCGCGATTAAAGTCACTCGTTAGGCGGGTTTGTCAGTTGTCGACTCGCGTGTTCGTTTCCTTTGATCTCAGAAGCTTTCGCCTCTGGGTCGAGCCCGATGCATAGAAAGCGTGTACGCAATAATTAAGGGCGTACAAAACGAATGCAGGCTCACAGATGCCAAGTGTAATCTGATTTCTTTTAATTGCTCCGTTTCCGTCCACCGCATTACGGGGGCGTTATTAATTACATCGGTGCCAGCTTTTTGTCAACGTATTGTCGCCAGTGTTAAAAGGGGTTGTTCAATTTTCAGTTTGATCAAACGAATCAGATTCCCTCCCTCAGAGAAAAAGCATACTAATCAATCGCGTTCGAATTACTTCTAAATCACGTTACAAGGAGTTCTTTTAATCTCGTGGCAAAAAATATTTATCTGCTCCCGCGTGCACATCCAGTTCATTCTAATTGACACCATTAACCCTTTGCAATCGAAGAATTTTTCCACAAATATTTCGCAGACTTTTTACACGCAAATTACTGCATTAAAATAATTATTTGTTGAAAATTATTCCTTTTTAAATTAATGCATATTTGAATTTTATAAGAATCAAGTTTAATTCAATCAATAATATACTGAAATAGTAATTATTTACCTATAACAATAACGATTATTTTATAAAACAGATGGTGACTGAGAGTCACCTCTCGGGTACAAATGGTTAAATCTATCGCACGTGTACGCGACGGTATCACGCGGTACATTATCCTCTCTCTATAATGAAGCGAACTGAAACGCACGTAACGAACAACGGCGGACGGTGTGGAAAAACGTAATGAAATGCGGTTGTGGAACGAGGGGATCAACGGTCGATGCGCGGGGCAAGCCTACCTGTAATGAATCCGCGACGGTTGCACGGGTTCCAGTCAGACGCGTAATATTCCTTCACGGCCGCGGGGCAGCGCGATTCCCGTCCGAAAGTTACGGGCACAATCGAGTAGGTGTGCGCTGGATGCGAGTTGAGTTATTACCGGGCCGTTCCGGGCCAACCGAATCGCCAATTCGGACCGGGACCGCTTTCTCACTTACCGCCGGCCGAGGCGTTTGAAAATTCCGTGGGAAAATTATGGAAAAGATAGCCCATCGGTCGCGCTCGTCCGCAGCGCCGGCGCTCGTAATAAATCCGACGGTTCTTCTACCGTAAAAATTGTTACACGCTGGAATCGAGTGTTCGAACTAGTTCCAAGACACTTTTCATCTCATTATTTAGACACAAATATTGAATCTCCGTTGTAGTACTGCTCAGTTATAGCAATAATATTTGTACGTATTACATAATAGAAACAATTGATTCCTCGTTGGAACGAATGCCAAAGGTTATTGAAATTTTATGAGCCCTTGTATCGAGACACAAAGCAGTGAAATTTCAACGGTTGAGGTAATGAACAAGTTAATTAGTAAATTTATAAAGGAAAATTTAACGCGTAGATCCAAATTAAAATGTAACAGAAAGAGAGCACGATTCTGCTGAGAAGTAACCTCGCGTAGAAAGTAGTATTTTTTTATACTACAATATTCTGTAGAAATTGTATAAAATCAATTAGAAGAGTGAAAACGTCTGTTTAGCGGCATGCCTGAAACGGTAATCCCTCGCTGGATCCACGTAGATAGCCGAAATGTAATTCAGGGACAACCGATTCCGGCACCGGGACTGGATGAAGTTTCATCGAATTAAACTTTCGCTTGGCAAACTTGCCGCATAGACGATGAAGTCACTTATGGCAACTGCGAGAAGAGAAATCTGCATGTATATCACTCGACACTCTTATTCAAACACTACCGGCGAGCTAAGTGTCAGCAGACTCGTCGGGACCGACTCGAGCCGCTCTCCGTGAACTTTCTTTAAGTTTCGTTCGACGTGTATTCCCGGGACGAGGAGCCGACACAATTTTCTTCGTTGTAGTTTGGAATCTCGTAAAATAAACGTGGATGACATTTCGGACTGTTCACACACTTGAAACGTTTAATCAACGACGTTGGCTGTTCGATATACGGGGTATATTTTAAAATATAATATCAACTTTTTTGTTTTGTGATATTTACGTGAAGAGTGAAATAAACCGATAGACACATTGCAATTTATTAGCTGATAACAAGTCGAAGTTATACATTTGAAGATTCCCCCTTTTCTTTTCGTGTCTGACTAATTACGCATTTATCTACTGTGGTGTTCTAATAAGAGGCAAGAATGGCCAAGTTCATCTCTACACCGTGCAATTTCAATGGAGACTAAGCTTGTAATACCATCTGTATCGCAGACTAGGTACTGACAAATACGAAAACAGTATTTCTGCCACAGCAACGAGAGAAGCAAGTCAATAAGAGATAAAAAGTAGGACAGCACGATACTTGATTCATTTCCAGCGACTACATTTTCTTCGTTTTCCAGTGCTACTTCGGTAAAGTTTAACTTTGATCGAGCACCATTCACGAAAGTTTGTGTCGGTACGACAGTGGAACACGAGATACAAGAGTCCATGAGATGGAAGGTTCACTTGTTTGTGATCAAAGCTCTTGGTATCCGGAACTTTTGGATACCTGTATTATGAACCGAAGGTATTTCCAGTTCGCGGACGCTTGGTAAAGAAGCTTAATCGATATTTCTGTTCACAGGATACAGTCGCTGTTTGGAAGCTACATTTACCCTGTACCGCGATAGGGGTTGATTTCTACAGGAGGTAACCAGTCTTTGAAATTTTCCCTTGCACCTTACAGATAGTGCAACCAGTACACGATAACATGAAAACAGGCCCCTGGATAAAATCTACTAAGTCACAATAAATAAAAATAAATTAATAGATAAATAACTTAATGATACTTTGATCTCAGACTTGGACGACGCTCTCTCCTATATTTCTTTAAGCATATAACTGAACAATTTATGATTAATTTATTAACAGCATAATATTCGGTAAATAATTTTTCCACGTCGCTTTAATCAGCACATGGAATTTTGTCATCGAATCTTACACGTCACTCAAATTCCGCTAGAGTCACGGTCATGAGGCATGCATAGTGCACGCATCAGCTAAAACTAGAAACCCGATTGGAATTTTCGGATTGCACGGCTCGAAGTTCTGTTACAGACGAGAGATTCGGTGAGGACTAATATCTACGGCAAGGTGTCAAAAATGAATACGCTCATGGAAGCGGTGAATGAGGCATTAAAACTAGAGGGTTGAATCGCTTTGCCACTGCCAAATGATCATAATAACATCGAGGTGACTGTTTCAAACCGGAGTAGAAGCTCGCGTGCACGCGTTTCCATTCCGGGACACGTTGTCTCTCGAGAAGAGCGACGTCTTCGCCCCGTTCCTAAAACTCGTGCGACTCTAATGCGATGCCCGATGCGACGCGCGTCCAATTGCGACGCCTACATTCCCGGCGACACGCGAGCGCGAACGAGGCCAAGTATCTATTTCGAGATGTCGACTGACAAAATAGCAGCGTGACTATGGAAACACAGCCGGAAGATTTTCTCCCCGGGCAGCCGGATAGCGGAATGGATCGCACGCTCCGCTGCAACCGCCGCTGCATTAATTTCAAATAAGGTCCTTAAAGCTTGATCGAGTTTCTGGAACGTTATAGCCTGCCCCCGGTCTGTGTGTGTGTGTGTGAGTGGCGAGGTGAGAGAATGGAGACTGCCCTGTGTGCACGACCTTTCTGTACACGGCGGAGGCGCTCCAGTTTTGCGTCCAGAGTACGATCCATTAATCCCTGAGCTTCCCCCTCTTCTTTAAATGCTAATTATCGATCGTAGAAATAGAAACTAAACGGTAATAATAACGGTAAAAATGAATGAGACGAAAATAAACAGAAGTATCAGTTTATCAGATACGTATTAATCGCTTTATGGAAACGAATAACGTTAATAATTCTATCCCGATTCGCAAATGCAAATACAAATAACAAATTGATTGAATGCACATATTTCGATAATTAAGTATTTTAATCCACTTTACAGTTTGCATGTTAATTGACATTAATTGCAATAGCGTTTCGCGGAACGAACTAATTAGAATTATTATTTTACGCGGAATACTCCGTACCGTATTGATCAAAATTAATCAAAGCGATATTCGACGGGTTTATACAAATTTTTTACGGGAGCCCGACCGTGTTTCTTTAAATATTGAAGTAGACTGACCCGTTTAAAAGTTCAAGACCTTCTTTTTTCCTTCGACCCTCGAGTCCCTCGAACCCCTCGCGCCGGTACAAGAGGCTCCCTTTGCCAGGACGAGGGGACGCGTATCCGAAAAATAAAAGAACGGGCTGAACTCTGTGGCCTCGCGTGAATGCCAAGAGAACGGGCACGCGCAGCGTGCGTAGAATAAAGTGAACCGTATTGTCGGGGAAAATTGCCTTTGCAATCTTCAGGAGGCTAGCCTCCACCCACGCGAGTCCATCTCTGCGCGCGCGGGAAGAAAGAGTTCCGCTCAGCCTGCCCGGATTAACCTGCGACGATACCCTTTGAGGCCGGGCCGTTATCTACCGGAAGGTCTCTCTTGTTCACCCTCCTCGAACGGCGACAGACGGACGACACGCGATTCCGGCGAAACTGTTTGAGCTGAACGACAGACCGGCAGCCCGCGATTTTACTGATTATCGAAATAACTTTTCACCCCGTGACCGCCCGTTGAATTCTTATCATTCCGCTACTTCGTATTTCCACGGAATTTATTAAACCGCACGACTACCGCGTTTCTTATTCTATCGTCGAAGAATAAACCCATCTATAAAGAGCACGTTGATCTCTTTTTTATTTCCGCCTTTTCAGTTTATGCCTGTGGTTCCTGCTTTTCGAGGAAAAGAGTAAAGAGAATTTATGGGACGAAATAGGACCGCACCATGATTCTCAGTCTAGTTGGCCCGGGGAACGAGGATGCGTTGTATTCCGGATTCGATAAATAGGCGGATTTATGAGTGTTGTCGTCTGTTGGAAAATTCAGAGAGATCAACTTGTTAACGCCGGGGCAATATTTTCGAAATTTTATCAGACCGATACAAATGAATCTATCATTTCTTTATTCTCTTCGCCCTACCGCCCGTTGGAATTATTATTTTCAGGAAAACGTCGATTCTTTCGAGCGAGAACAGCCGCGTGGGAGTTATTGTTCCGCCAGGAACTCGCTGGGGAAAGTTTCGCGTCGCGTAACGTTGTATGGAAAAAAAAAAGAAACGCGTCGGAGGCAAAGCGTACAAAGAGGATCGAATTGACTTCCGCTCATTCGTTTAGGGAACACGCGGCGACGAAGCTTTAAAACGCGGAAGAGGCGGGAAAACCGTGCGACGGGAAATATACGAGAGGTTAAAAGGATTGACATGGGGGCAGTCGAACAAAGAGAAACAGAGGAACGAGGAAACTGGGTCGGGCGACTGTATAATTTCCATGAAAGAAACGATTCGAATCGTTCGTCGTGATTCAAATTGATATGACACTTCGTGGAAATCGTTGAAGAACGAGCAGACAAACGAGACTGCGTTCTTCTCAATAATCAATGATCAGTACTATCGACGACCATACATGTAATTGCTATTATAAACGGATTGAATTCTGAATCACATTATTAATTGCACTGAATATTTTAACCGTACCGATTAATTCTAATCCAATACAGTAATTATTACGGGCTTAATTAATATTGGCCGATGCAAATCAGACGAAACAAGCAGCTACCTGTCATTTTATTATTGCCACCTTCCCCATTTATTTTCTTGCCCAAGTGTATTCGAGCATCCACTTTCGCTTCGACTCCCCGTCGAGTCTCCAGCGTCTCCCCAGACACGTATCTCTCGTTCCACGCGTATTTTTATCATCGTTGTCGCTCCTCTTTATATCGAGTTCATCCCCGCTCAACTTTGAACCTCGCGGCGCGCTATCTCCCAGCCGGGAGACCATTTCGCTGTGTCTACCGAGGCCACGCCGGAGTTCTCTAACGCTGTGTCGGCGTGAAACACCCTGTTGCAAAACACGCCGACCTTCGAGGCGAGACCCGGCAAAAGATACACGCTAACTACAACGTGTCTGTGTCGCGTGTACGCGAAATTTCAGCTTGCTCGGAGGTGATAGATAAATGCCACGATAAAGTTCGTGCAATAAAACGAAATCCCTTAACGCGTTCTTCGCGTTTCTTAACATTTATAAATCATAGGACCACTTCTAAAAATTGTATATCAATGAATCATCTCTGTACCGACCTTTATAACTATTTTTACATGACTGTGACAATCGTTTCCATTTACTTTTGAGTCTGGACCGCGAGATATCATTGGAAAAGATTACGAACAGGCAAGGGCTATATTTGAAGTCACGATTTTTAACCCTATGCACTCGAGAGGTGATTCTCAGTCACCATCTGTTTTATAAACTAATTGTTGTACAGGTAAATAATTACTGCTTCAATATATTATTGATTGAATCAAACGTAATTATTATAAAATTCATATATACATTACTTTAAGAAATGAAGACAGAAAAAATTATTAATAATTTTCGATACATTAATTTGCATGTAAGAAATTCACGAAATATTTGTAGAAAAATTCTTCGAGTGCAAAGGGTTAATATCGTATCTGACTCGCGATTATCCGATCACTAATTGATTCGTTCATCACGCTTATACCTCGGATACTCGTTGTGTTCACAGACGAGGCGTAATCGGACCAGGTCGGAGCCCGTTAGAACGGGTAAGGATTAGTTGTCCGGTTAACAGTAATGGACTTTCCATATTCCGGTAGCGTAGTCAAGGGAATTAATGACTGTCTCTTATGCGGGGAGGCGTTGCAGAGCCCGCGAGAATTCGATGATCGTTCACAAACTTCTTCGCTATTATGTCAATACTTCTGAACTTTTTAGGTAACCCTAATTCCCGGCTTTATATATTCGTGGCCGGTACCGTTACTTTTCCCAACTTCCTTCAGGTATGAAATTTAATGTCCGCGATCTTCCGTAGCTCACGCGAGAGTATCCGTAAAGTGTCGACTGGTTGATACGTACGTTCGTCGTTCAGAATAAGTTTCAATACGATTACAGACGATCACTTACGTTCCCAGTTAAATCTAATCGATTCTTCTATTTATTTATACTCTTACGCGATATCGAATCGCGTAAACGGTGAATGCGATGAGCGCAGAGTTCAAGGCACGCTGTACCGTCGACGATGAAACGCGTTGGGAAAAAGAAACGGAATAAGAGAAGACAAAAAAGGGCATAATTGCAGAAATTGCTGTGCGATCCTCGTTCGATCGGGCGATTATGGGGAGACCGTTCGAAGGGAACGATATTTCAGCGGTATCCAGTAACGTCGGTCCATTTGCAGTTTCCGGTGTAAGCGTAGTCCCGCGAGTTATTCGACTGGTATGGAGATATCGAGCCGGTGAAAGGGTGGAATCGAATGCAGCGTGCGGTCGACGTAACCTGCTTCCCAGATAAGCCTTTGTAACGTTTTAATGGCTTCGTCCCGCTGTTCAATGGGGAAAAAAAGACTGCCGCGTTTCCATGGCATAGCAAAAACCGCTACGAAATTCAATTTTTTTTTTACAAAATCGACGCCGATTCCAACTGGAATTACAGCACGTTCGGGAGTAGTTCGACGGACGTAAATAAGTATTAAGTGGAACGAGCAAAACTACGGAGGATTTCACCGATTGAAATCGTGCCGTCATTCATCGCAAGAGCAAAAAGTAATGACGAATAGCGGCGAACGCGCGAGCGAATGCGGCGGTGATCACCTCGTCGCAGCAGCCGATGCGAGCCGCAGTGGCCGAGCATTCTCTCTCCCAGTAGCGGAGACCCGCATTGAGGCTACCGGATACATAGAGGTAAAGAGCATCGAGTTTCGCGGTCATCAACCAGCGAACTCGGTGATTACAAACAGGACTGTGAAACGCGTTTCACGGTTACGCGACGATTCGCATAATTAAAAAGAAAAAATGAAAGCAATAGGGAAAGAAGCGAGTACCGAGGAAAAAGAAGAAACGAGTAGCAGTTCTCGTTATTACGAGAGTTCAGTTTCCCCCATCGCGAAACAAGAGTCTTTCCTTCCCCCTTGGAGCAAAGATCCGGACAAAATATCGGATCGTTGAATAGGGGGCTTCGGGGTGGGAGTGGATCCCACGTACTTTGTTCCCGTACATTGGATTCCAATAATTAGCGTTCGAGGAAAATTTAATTTTTCCGGTTGTGTCCAGGGAATAATACCTATTCTGTTCGGTTATTATATTTTTTTTTTTATCTTTTCCCGGGCAAACTCCTTTTCATGGGACCTCGACCGCGGGCACCGACGCAACTTTACTATTCCATCTCGCTAGGCAAAACTCGCCGCGACATAAATGCGAAGCCGTAAAGCGCGACGTTAAATTAACTGCGGTGTATGTAACTCTTTTCACGTGAAATTACAGGTGGTTTTTGCGCCGACTACCGCACTCTCTCTCTCTCTCTCTCTCCCTGCGGGGAAAAATGTTCACCGTGAAATTTATTAATTACGTCTGTCTCTATTTTTGTTATTTTCTCGGCCGCGCGATGCTAAAAGCCGAAACATTACGCGGTCGGGAATGAGCCACGAACGTTGTTAAAGTCGATTAACCCTATGGCAATTTGTAATTATATTTCGGGACGGTGTGCTCAAAAATGATCATGCCGTTCGCTCTATGCTTGTTCTCTTCGTATCCGATACTTCTGAACGAAGCGTTAAAAAATGACTGTTGAGGATAAAGGACGGATCTATATACATATTCTTTCCCCACTTGTCTCTTTAATTAGCGGCACTGAGAGTCCACACGCATAATTGGATCGTTGATCAACTTTGTTGAACCGTGAGTCGATTGATTTTGTGACGTCGAGTTAATTCATTCTTTCATTCATGAAGAATAATAACCGGGTGTTTCGGTATGCAGGTATCTTTACGTTCCTGTAAGTATCGTTATTAAAAATTTAACACCTTGTAAATTTTATGAAGAAAGACAATTTGAAAAATTCGAGAGATAACGTATACGTTGCGAGTAGAGTTTTGATCGTGTAAAAAAAGCTGCGCAGGAAGTCATAAGGGACCTGCAAAAAAATTGCTTCAATCATATTTTTAAAAATATGGTTATCCCGTTGTTTATTCCTTTCTGTAACAAAGTACATGATGCATTGATGGGATGAAAATAACATTGTATTGTCCGATTTTGATGAAATATTGCTTTTATATTTAACGAAAGCTCATGGCTACGTTTTCGCGTTGTCTGATTGTCCCATTCATTCGTTTGTTGTACGGCTCATACACAACATGGTTGATGAGTTCTTCGAAACAAGCGAGAAAAAGAACGCATTAAACCATTTCAACGGAATAATCAATGTAAGTCGTTAATTTATCACGGTGTTACTCTTACCGAATGAGAAACGTTCTTTACGCGAACAAAACGCGCGTGATCAAAGAGCAGCGAGCATCTAGCTCTACCGTAACAATTGATAAAAAAAAAAAGAAAAAAGAGAAAAGGTACGAATCGCACGGTTGCCAACTCGCTCGCCCGGCCGCCCGCTAACAAGTCCGCGAAAAATTATTTTTGATCGAGCCGCTCGAACGTCTGAATTAGGTCAGGCCGCGAGCGAAGATTCCCTGCTGGCAGATTAATCTCGAAGACCTTTCCCGGCAGGTTTTTTGCATGTCGTCGGGATAAACGCAACACCTGTTCAAATCCTCCCTTTTCCTGTGTCTGAGCGCACCGGAACCGTGACATGTGAATGCTTCTGAAAATATTCTGAAACAATGAACCACGTTACGGATAGACAACGAGCTGTACCTCCTATCTGGGGGTTTTTGTTCTCTGTTTAAGTTTTTGGTCGTTGGCTCCGCGACAGGGAGATGCATGCCCGTTCCACGCGATATGCATCTGAAGTAACGTGAACGCAGCGAGCTTTAACCGTATGCTATAGAATTTTCATCTTTCGCAACGATTCGTACTTATTTCAAACGTCTTTCGACAACGAATCAAAATTTCATTTTAATACGTATATGATTTTGAATAAAAATTGCGGTTATATCAAATTAATTTTCGCCGAAGACCTCGTACAGTCTACGATATTCCGTCATCATTATCGGTTCTCGATTTAATTCAGTGTAACAAACCCTTTGATCAGCGAGACACGATATATGCTCGGAACAAATTCGATACGGGGAATCATACCAGCGGCGCGCGTACCGTATGTACCTGCGCCGCGAAACGAAATACCCGTTTGACTTTGCACAAATTGCGCTGAGACCCGAGCGTTCGGTTCCGCGCGTTATCAATTACCCCCTCGATGCTCTCGTTTCGACGGTTTCCTCATACCTCGTTGAGGCTCAATCGTTAACAAGACTCGGTAGTTGACGTGTATATCGGTTACGCGTGCACCGCGGCGCTCTCTGTAGAACTGAAAAGCAGAAAGCGGTGAAAAAGGTCTGGTAACAATGTTTCCGAGATGGAAGGATCATATAAAAAAATCCACGTATGATACAAAATCATTGTGGCTCGCGGTTGTTAACCTGGACACGTGTCCGGATTTATACGAGAAATTTCACCTGTGTTCGCATATCTGCTTTCATTAAACATACATGATTATATCTCGTTCCTCCTGAATATTGCTGCTCTCGTGGTTTCAAAAATACGATAATTGCCGAAGAGAATTATCAACGTCTACTTTCGCGAAATCATTAAACGGTAACATTTCGTTTATCTTATTGGTAAATTCATTTTATACATTACGATTATAGCAGTCGTAAAATCGTTGCCAAAAAATGAAGATGCGTAACGAGAAAGTTGTGTCCAATACGCGAGGCGATAAGCTTTTACAAACAATCATAGAGAAGGAATTATTCGTCGTGTTCCGTGTCACGGTACAGCGAAAAAAGATTTAGGAAATTACATCAATTCATGTACCGAGGTTCATCTATCACCGCTGGCTTTCGTTATCACACGCGGTGGCAGGTGAAGCTGCATTTACTATTCTTCGGCCATTACCGTGCATTTCGATGTGACAGCCACGCTGCGAAAATTATAGCAAAGGAACAATAGGCTAGCCATTTACCCGGGCACATTAGCTTAGCGCGGCCTGAAAATTTCGTCGCGCGGAAGCACGGTGGAAATTTTCAACGGCATCCTGGCTATTATAAGGTCAAATTCACCGGACAATCGTACGCGCGATTATTTTTATTCGTTCGAAACGAACGGTTATAAATTGGCTAAAATTAGAGGGCGAGAAATTGATCGCGCCGATTAAAAATGCGGGATTAAAGATCATACTATAATGGTCATGGAAATGGCTGTTGATGGCAGCGAGATGCATCGCGTCAGGGTGAAACAGGGGGTATCGTTGCGAACTACTTTAACCAGACTGGAACAGCTCGCGACGCGTGTCATATATCTTCCGTGTGCGCGCACGCGAGCGACTTCCGTTCGCCAAAAACAGGTATATGTAGCCAGGGAGGATGCGCGCGCGGAAATTCGTGAATCACTCGTGCTCGGTCTTGCCTACCCATCAGAATTATAGGCACGTATTATCCGTCGGCCGAATCTATCTGTCGGCGCATATTCAAGCGAGAATATGCATCGACATCGACGCATGCTCATCCTATATGTGCATAGTAACTTCCATCGGGTCAATCTCTCTCAAGCCTCGCAAGTTTCCTCGCCTCGGAGCCACCTACTTCCCCGTGCAACCGTTATAATTTAACATCAGCCAAACGAGACGCGGAATCTTATCGGAATGCTCTCGCGATACCGCCGTGTACACGTGAACGTCAGAATTCCTTTCGGCTGAAATTGCACGAGTACAATCGAGTAGCGTGACAGCGCGATCGCAGCGGAAAATTGACCGTAATCTCTCGCGGGGAAGAGATTAATACAAATTCGCGGTACGGCCAGGGCGACGTCCGATGACATTGTTATAACGAAATCGGGGAAGAAACGAAAAAAGGAGAAGGGCCGATAGTTGGTCCCGTTCGCGAAACCAATTCGGTCTCTCGATCGGAGACATCGAGTTTCGATATTCGATTAATCTAACAATTTTTTTTCCGCGCCCCGCTTCCAGACTTTTTTCACCGGTAATTGATTCCACCGTGTCGCGTTCTATCTTCGATCGCGAATTCTGAACAATTTCCACTTGATTCGGCCGCGGAAAGAACTGCACACTACAGAAATTTGTAATTAAACTTTACGCTGACAATCTAACGAACTCTGTTGCCAGCATTCTGGAACGGACCTGATTTCAGGTAATATTAAAAATAGGCACGGAGATAACGACGTGACTTTTCGACAGTTTTCTGGATGCGCGAAATATAACTAGATTTTATTCCTACGGATTATTATTATTATTTTTTTTCGGAACGAAGCCCGTTGTTCCATTTTTCGAATGTTCTTCGTTTAAAGTTGACGTCCGATCGCGCGGAGAGATAATTGCTACCGTCGGAAATAAATTCCTCGATTTTAACTGCGTCACAATTAAACTGCGCGAGAATCGTTCATCGGAATCTAGACATTTCGATTAAAATTACGTATTGATTTATACGAACGACGTTCATGCATGAAGCATATATTTTTTTAAGATATAATATTCCACGAGAGAGGAACTCGGCGGTTCGCAGCCTCGCTTAATTAATCTCACAATCAGTCGGAGAAGTCTGACGCGTAATACGTATAAATAACTCGCAGAGTTTTAATCCAATTAGCATTTTCCGGTGTTACAAAGAGGAGGACGCGGAGCGGAGGTCGCGTGGAGTTTACGTGAGACAATGGATACACGACGTACACGTGTCCGCCGGTGAGATTAGTTCGGTATAAAACTTTCACCGGCCCTTGACGACGGTGAAACCGCCAACCGTTCGTCGGATTACCGTAGGATTGTCAACGTAAGCAATGGAACCGGCGAGACGTTTTTGAGGTGAAACGATTTCAATGCGCCGACCCCTCGGACTTGGATCCCGGATTCAACTGGTAGCCACACCGACTTCTTTTGTCACCTATTTCCTCCTTTTTAACCGCGCTTGTTCGGTTAGTTACAGACCGCAGCTCTACGACTTGCCCGAGCCGTAGAAGCGAAAATTTGATCTCGCCGTTAAACGATTTCGTTATTTCCTGTTCATCAGGTCCTTAATCCCGATCAGTGGGAACGAACATATCGAACGATTAAAATTTATGTGGATTCGCTAGATATTGTATTATGAGTATAGTATGAAATAAAACGCGATGAGCACGAAGGCAGATAAAATAAGCTAACAGAACAACGAGGTCTTTTCTTTCACCGGGAAAGAATACCGATTTATTAATCGCGTCTCGTATTCCGTAGAAGATTAAATTTCATCTCTCGCAGCCGGTATTTAAAACTGCTGGTCCGTTATTTGCGCTCAGTTATTAGCGTTTAAACTTCCAACGATAAATAAGTGTACACGATACAAATATTGAATTTTGATTTCGTTAATTAAGACCGGCCAGGTGTTGAAATACAAATGCGAAGGTGAAAAGTTCTGAGTAAAAATCGCTGCAGCCAGCAACCATCAAAGCGAGAAAGAGAGAGAGAGAGAGAGAGAACCTGTTTTGTTTAATTAAAAAGACCGGCAACGAATTAATTACGCGTACAAACACGTAGAGCTTATCATATTAATCCATTTTGCCGTTTACAAATGTCCTATAGACGTAACGCCACTACTTTGTGTTAAATATCCTTTATCAATTGCACATTGTAAATTATTCACGAGTAACACATGTTTTAAATTGTAAATATAAAAATGTTGAAGTTTGAGATAAAGTTTCTTCTTGTTACCCTTAAAAAATCTTCGTCTCCGGATTCAAGGGTTTACGCCTTCCGCGCCCTATTTTTGACATGGAAAACTGCAAATTCTACGCAACTTCGTTCGGACACAGGAGGGAGAGCTTAATGAAAAATTCTCCGTTTATTCATTAAAACTCTCAGAAAACGTTTTAACAAAACTTTCAGCCGCTGCTCAGTGGTAATTAAAACGTTTTCTTTTGTAGACAGCTTACGTCTTAACATCTCAACGAAGTAAATGGCTCCTCAGCGCGAATTCATCGTTTCTGAAAAAACAAGCCGCGGAAAAGTTCACTGGAAATTATCAAACACGCCAAATTGCTCCGAAGCCCATTTACTTCAAGCCGTTCGAAATCAATACTTAAATCGCACGCGAACAAGTTGCAGTGATCAATAATGAACGATTGCTTTATAAAAATGTACATAGTGTTTAGAACGTTTTGTTGTATAAACAATCGTCGACCGTGGTGCAAGCACCGTTATGAAAACTGATAGAAATATTCGTTTCGTTTTCCGTTTGCAACCTGCCGGGGGGAAATGTCCATGGAACAACTAACAAGTGTATTTCTATTTTTCCGATTGAACCGGTCGATAAATTTTACACTTTCGAGCTTTTCCGCTGGCCGTGTAACAAGTACAATGTCAATAAATTTCACCGATCCAGGTTCACTGAATACGCGCGGTAAGCTGATTTACATGGGGGAAAAAAATAAACTAACTTTACACGCGTGACGCTCATGGCACCTAGTGCCAAACGATTGTTTGCAATTTAATCGGCGATTATTAAAACGCTTCGGTAAGCGACCATCGCCTCATCGAGTAGTCAGTGAAATTCATTTTTTCTGTAATATTTGCGATCTGACAATTTCACGTGAAATCGTCAAGACATCCGTCCCGTTGATGACACGTCTCGATGTATCATTGGCGTCGCGTCGCGAAAGCGGAAAACGGCGCATTTTTCACGCTGCAGCCCGGCGAAGCCCCCGCGTTTCGTCCCCATCGAATGAAAAGCCTCGGTCGTAACTCATCTCGCAACACTTTCCATATTTTCCCAGTCTTTCCGGTAAAGGGAAACTTGTACCCGTGAGTGTCGATATTAAATTTGCTACGTCCACCGTTTCTCTTGATTTTCATGTCGCAACGCGAATTTTTCGGAGGCACAAAATGATCGTGTTTGCGCAAATGGTATGCTTAAAAAAATTCATGTAGTAATATCGGTTAAAACACTTCGAGAATCAAAATAACAAATTATGCGATCAGATTAAAAATTATTCCGAGTATCTGCTATGAAGGCTCTCACGTTCCAAAAAGGAACGGTACCTTTAATCTCCCCCTCTCAATATACAAACGGCCGACGTTTGTCGTAAAAAGCGACAATTAAGAGTAGCATACGCTACGCAAATGCAACTTCTCTGATAATCTAGAATACTGTGTCGCTGTTCTTTAAAAGAGCGCAGCCGGCAAATATTCCGCGTGAAATTTCGTACAATATTACAGAAAATTCGTATAAAATATTTTTCATTTCACATTTCACCACGGCCTACATATTACGTAATAAATTCCTCGATCCAAGCCCCGATGCGACAAACTTTTCATTCATATTTGCATCCCCGTCACGAGATACCGGCGTGCGACTAAAAACTAATTATTAAACGTCGAAGCCTGTTTCAATTAGTTATCGAAAATTAATACGGCGGATTGGTGTTGTACGTTTCGCATCGAATCGACAACGAGGGTGGCTCTGGACGGAAGAGCGTGGAACGGGGGGTAAGGGAGCGAGTGGAAAATATAGAAGAGGCTGGCCGCGGTACAGGAATTCGCATAGAGCATTACCAGGAGAAGATGTTCACAGATTGTGCCCCGGAGCGAGACGTATTCGGGTCACTAGTACGTTTTCCTCCCTCCCCCGGGCTTCTCTTTCCGCGTCTCTTACCCCACGGTCGGCTCCTGCAGACGCGCACACCGGAGTAAATCAGCCCCCTACATTCCCACCCCGTACGGCCCCCGCGCTTCTTGTTCGTCGCACCCCCTCGACCCTTCGTCGTGTTCCATCGTTTCTCGCTCGGAGCCTTACGATCAGCATGTCCCTATTTTCGTTTCGAGAGAAACGTCAGCCGCACACGAGGTGGCTGGAAAATCGGCGCGTGGACGCCAGCAGCCGAGCCCCATTCTCCCCGCGCCTCTTCTTATTCGCCGGGAACGACTCGAGACGCTTCAGGTGTCGGTGACGGCCGCCGCCGGACGCCTAACTCCTCATTGGCCGATCGAATATAAACCAGAGACTTGCGTTTTATCGTCTCTGATGAGACATCGACCGGGTTCCGTTCCGCAACGCCACCGCAAGGGTTACAAGATTTCTTCTTTTATTTCCAATGGCAACACGCCACGTGGATCGATATATAAAGTATAATTTAACCGCGCTGTAAAAAACGTACGTTCGCAACTTTACGTCGAATAATTTTCTATAGATTTGTGTTTTTTTTAAGATGCAGAAGAGTCGTGGTCGTTTTATAGGTACCATGAGCCGGTTGCGACGAAGTTCTGTACACGGGTGAAGAGAAAAAAGTGATAGATTTGGCGCGGAATGACCCTTGCGCGATCGAGGCGTTCGAAGGGACGAAATTTGATTTGGCCGACGTTCGTACGCGTTGACATCGAGCCAACGGCGCGCGATCAGATTTTGGCTGACGCACAATAGGCTAACGGGGAGAAGGTGCAGCAACCCTGGTTTTTGTTGCCTCGAACTTTTCGATAGACTTTTAGTGCGGTACGATCATTTTATCTTTTCAATTCTGCCAAAGCGATTTCAATTACATAAAAGATTATATGACGCTTGCGAGCATTAATTAAATCCCTGTGTCTCGTCCCTCTTTGATTATCCCTTTGTCCATTCACGTTCATTTGAATTTATAATGCTCCTCCTTTGTACCGTATTCGACTTCGGCGACGGAGAAAATTAAGTGAAGTTAAAAATAGCCAGCTGATCGAGGAATTGAAATTTAACTCGGAGCATGTGTCTCATTATGAATAAAATTACAGATATATGAATTATAAATTAAATAAATTGTATACAATTAAAAAGCACGTATTTAACCACTCGTCTCGAGTTCATGTTCTTACAAGAAAATTATATGCACAGAAAATATAAAATTTATTCAGAGAGAGAGAGATAGAATATTAAAACTGAAATGCATATTAGAATTTCTAAAATAGAAAAGGAATTCCTATTTAGATCACAGTCCCTACGTCGACGTTACAAATGATTTATTTTGCATAAGCATCGACGGTCTGATTATAGCTGTGAAGTCGATCGGAAAGAAGAGCAACGTCGGCAATCTGGCACATCTTTCTTTACTCGGACCATCTATCCATGAACCAGAATCTGCCCACCGTCGTCGCGCGTCGCACCGTTTTAACGTCTTCCAGGAGCTTTGTTCTGCTTGTCGGATCTCGTGACGTGACGACCTCGATATCTTAAAAACGGTTCATTATCGGAGGACGAAAGAGGCCTGGTCCCGATGCGGCACCGCGGCCGGTTGAAATTAGCCGACGACGACGGGGCCGGCTTCGACGTTTCCTTAGCCGTCGGCTGATTCCCCGAACCAACGCGACGGAAAAGATTTCGACCGTCGATTCTCGCGGCGCATCCGTTGAAAGCTTGTTATCGGATTTTCAACTGGCGTCGATTAAAATTCCAATGGCTTAACGAGAAGCAGCATTAATCATTTACGGCAAAATAATAATCGTTGTCGCGCGATAAGAAAATGATTAGATGAGACACGTGGAGACAAATGTAAACGCTTAAAAAATAATAACTCGCGGATTCTATTGATACTCTTTTGTTTTCGATTTATACGTTATTCTTTTTACAGTGCTTCGTAACACTTGTCTATTTGAAGCCTGTCCGGTTCTGAACTCTATAACGTTTATCCAGATCGCTTTTCTCCGATCTACAAGGTTGTTTAACATTTACCAGCCGGTCACATCCAGCTCGCTGCTGTATTTGCCGGACCGTGTGTTTGTCCGCGACGATTCCGGGCCCGCGACGCTCGTCCCACAAAAGATGCGTCCTGCATGCCCGTCCGCAATATTCGAGCGTGTTTGTCGAGGTCTGGTAGGTAAGGGCGACGCGGACTCCGCAATATCCGCGCTCGTCCTTTTGGAATCGTCGACTGGGAAACGTATTACAGAGGTACATTCGTTTAACAACCCTCTGTCAAAAGAGCGTCGCCGTCGAGAACGTTTCATTATTTAAAAACTACGGTTCGTGCCGGGCGATTACGCGGTGAAATTAAAAAGAGAATTAAACGCAGAGTGGATCTTTTATAGAATTTTGAAGCATCAACAATTATCCTGCGCGTCGTTCATTTGACGTACGTCGACTCTTTGAGAGGTGTTCTGAATATATTTGAAATCTCGTTTTATCCCGCTGCCCGCTCGGTGTTAATTTTCTTCTAGACTCAAAGCTTGCCTCTCTCCGCGCAATCACACGAGGCATTTCGAAAGGAAACGTGTATGAAAGCTCGAGCGGTGAAGGAGCCAGCGGAGCGGTTCGGGCGTGTGTGTGTGCGCGCGCGGAGATAGAAGAGCGAGCGGTATCGGGAATGAGCAGTTTCGCGACGATTCCACTCGTAGAACAATGAGCGAAAACGATATTTTTCGAGTGATCTCGAATCGGTGAAAGGACGACGTGAAGGAGTAAATGCGGCGGTTGTTCGCCGGGTGGCGCGCGAAATAATCGTATCGCGAAACAATATTTCCGCGGCAATGCGGCGGCGATTCGCCTTATCGGGCGAGGAATGTATCAAAGCTCGCACGGTTCGAGGGCGCGCCGAGAAGTATGGCGGATCCGGAGGGGGAAACCTTTGAAAGGATAGGTAACCCACCTATAGGGGTTGGCTCTCTTCGGCCACAGCCGAAGCGCAATAAAATGCGAGAAAAGGCGAACCGGCGAACTCGTGGAAAACCCTTTGATCCGACGTATATTCTCCGCCCGATACGAAGTGGAGCATGTATTTCTTAGACAGACGTTAAAGGATCACACGCGGTTATGTCACCGACTACATCAGTGGTCTCAAGAATTTTCTCTCCGGAGTTCGTTGAATATGCCGTTTCTTACGATTAATCAGAGGTTTGACCTGTAACGTAGTGTAGAACGTCAGCGGATTGCTCAGATTTTATACGTACTAATTAAAATAAATATTATGTTTTTCGATTCTTACATTGAACGACAAAATGTTGATATTATCCTCGGCGACACATTGGTAACCACTGTCGAGAGAGAGCTCGTTCGCGACAGGCTTACTTCCATCTTATTCGAAATTCTTCTCGCGACGCCAGCCGTGGCAATTTTATCCGCAAATAAATAAGGGCGTCTATCCGTTCGCGTCTGTGCCCGTTCCACCGGTTTCGCGATGACTGTCTCACGTACACCTGCGCTCGCGGGATTCCTTCGCGCCTCCTCGCGAAGGATGCCCCGCGTCGGCTGCGAGTCGCGACGGTTAAATTTACTGTGATTGCTTTTGTAACGGTCGAAAATCGGATTTTCGGCCGATTTCCAGCACGTTTTGCGTCGCCCGGCTCCGATACACCGTGGAATTCCACGGAAAGGAGAACAGCTGTTTTATTGATGCGACCGAGCATCGGTTTGCTCGAATTAACGACCGTCCCCCTTCGACGGGACATTTATTTTTGTAACGGTGATTTTTATGGCCGGTTTCGCGATGTTTATGGACTCGAGAAAAGATGTAACGCGGATATATGTCATACGATGCTCTCGCCTCGTATCGGCCGGCTTACGGTCGACGTACAAATTATTGAAATCAGTTAAAAAACGTTCTGCCCCTGCGCCGGGACAGTTTCGCTAAAGTTTCATACATATTCAAAAATGTTAATTGCATTTTGTCATTTCATTTACGTGGCAATAGAAAATTAAGGGTACAGAAATGTTGAATTCCTTGAATTTTAAGTACCCACCGCGCGACTCGACTTCGTATCGCATAGAAAACTTCTGCTCGTTCCTTAGCGATTCTAAATGTGTTTTAATGCTCCGAGGGGCACCAAATACGACGTTTCCGTTTGCTAATTTAAATTCTATAAAGTACCATGGAACTCTCCGCGGTCGCAGTTACAAACGGCATCTCATAGCTAATTAACATTAAATTGACTGATAATTTCCATGCGTTTAATTAAATTACGAATTTTCAACATTTTATGAGAGCTACGTCGGTTTTTATAATAGACAATTTTATATTCATTATTAAATATTATATTTATTACTTATATTTATTTTTATATTTATTATTAATATTATATTTATTAATAAAATTATGAATTTTCCACATTTTATGAGAGCCATTATATGCCACATATAATTGACAATTTTATGTTTATTATCGATACCTATTTGATAAAGCTGTTTTTCTGTAGCCAACAATGACCAAATAAAGAGCATTAATACGTTTGATTTGATCACGGCGAGGGTTTCATGATCATGTTTCTTGCATCTGATTGCTTTTGGCGACTGTCTAACCGAGCCGTATCGAAATTGTTAACAGAGAGTAGCTGCTAGTTTCCCGAGAAGTTGCAAAATTTATCGCGATCCCGTTGGTACGTGATCGCGCGAACTCTCGATCACGAGTGCACCGTCTCCGGGGACGTTCTCCGCCACGTTTGAACTCCGGCAGACGTTCGTAATTCGATGTATCATAGGTGGAACGACGTCGACGAGCGCGCGGGGTAGCGGGACGAAAACCGGTGGCAAAGGCGAGCGAAGAACGGACGCACCTCCTGAATTTTAAATACGCGCATCGCGTTACGTTTGCGCTAGTGAGTCAGAAAATATGCTGTTTACAACAAGGCGCACGTCCTTTCCTCTGCCGGGGACCGCATGCAGAGTCCTATGCACAAAGCGAGAACGGAATGCGTCGGCACACGAGAAACTGACTCTCGTTTTTATCGTTTTCTCCGTGTCTCGCTCCCGAGGCTCCTCGGTTCACTCGTCAATTTCTAAATCAACTCATACCGTATCGGTAAGATCATAGCGATTTATCTACAATAAAATAGTTTTCGCTGGTTTCCAAACAGAGAATCCATTTTAAATATAGTACACGCGTAGGAATATACGTATAATTAATACAATATTATTTGACGTGTATGATCCGTTCAAGTTCGCAGCTGACAAGAGACTGATCGACAGATTGACATATACAGAAGACTCACAAAAAATATTGTTTAATCTATAATGTCATAGAAACGATGTTCTAAATTGCATCTAACGGTATATTCCAACTTTTTTATTCATCACTTTGTCACGATCAGTACGCCAATTATTCAATTCTTTTTTCTTTTTTGCTTCCGTAGCGGTCGACTGCAAAGGGTTAATTAATTTATAGGATTTGCGGATTCTTTTATCTTTAGAAGATCCTACCAATTATTGATGCGTGGAAGTAAGCCCAGTCCACTCATGACGTACTGACTATCGCCGTGACCTCTGCTTTTCAATTTCTATTCGCGTACTACGGGTGACATTTAAACAACGATCAACAAGACCGGAGCCGACCGGGACGTACAATTGGTGATAGTGAAATATATCTATCTACTCGTTTTATTATTTATCGTTTGCCTCGCGACGGAACGATATTTCGACGGTTCGAACTGGCTTTAAATACATACACCGTTGTCGATTTTCGAGGGTAGCCGCCACGGAGGAGGCTTGAAATTTTAATATTTGGCCAATACGAAGTCGACGAGAACATGAATAAATGGACCTACGCCGGGATGTCTGTTCTCGAAAGAAATATCAACCAGCCAATGTTTATTCACTTTGCTATTTTATTTAAAATATAACGAAATATTTTTATATATTTATCTCATTCGTCTTTACAAATTTTTGTACGTTTATGATCTGGCAAACACTTAATAGAGGACGCGAGAGTATACGAAAGTTGGTACTGTTCTCACGATGGACACGGTGTCCCGGTGCAAATGATAGAGCAACGATTCGAAGAAATTAGAATTTTGAATTATTCACCGGGCCGCGCAATAACGTCGCGATCAGATTTATGGATTCAATTTGAACAACACTAGGGGAGGTTTACGTGCCCGCGTTACCCTTCGCTAGTTTGTAACTTTGTATGCTGCGAGCGTAGCTTTGAACTGGTAAAATCACGCGGCCCCCGAGTATCGTGACCTTATTTTTCCCCTGCCCCGGTAATTCAAACTTCTCCGTCCCGGGTGAATGTCAGTTATTTTTTGCGTCACTCGACCAGAAAACATTTTTCTCCGCGCCGAGTTCTGCATAAGCCCGGACGAGAAATTTGATTTTCAACGGGTAACTGTTCGCAGACGTGTCGTATCGTTCAGGCAAAAATTGGCTATTGTTCCATTTAATAGCGAGCGAATTCGATAACAATAGACGCGTTCCTTCGACCCTATTCTGAAAGATAAATACCCGTGAAGAAGGGTCGTTAATTAAGATAAACTTTTATTTATAGATTACGATTACCCTCATTTCTGTGGAAGAAGGCCAAAGCGGTTGTTGAACGATGTTACAAGGGATACTTATTTTAACCTGTAGCGTAGAACCTACCAAGTTAACCGACTGGTTCATTCTCACGCTTTCGAAGTATTTTTTTTTCATAAGTTTCTTTGTACTTACTTGTTTTATTTATAGAAGTCGATCGGGTTGACCGAAGTTCTCGTTTTTTCTTCGGCGATAATAAATTTCAACGAGTTACAATCACGGTTTCCATATACCGAAAGAAAATTAACAAGATAAAATTGATGTACACCGATGTACACCAGATCGTAAAAAAGCACGGGAATTCTTATGAAATTTTACGAGAGATCAGAAGACAAGCGCAATTTCACGTGTCGCTCATTAAATTCGACGGGGATTAACAATTTCGCGGGAGTTGACGAGGACAAAGACAGGACACGGTGACACGGCGGGCACATTGTAACGGCTAATCAACGCGTGTAATTAGCCAGACATTTTCGGTGCGACGTGTGTGATTGTGGCTGGCAGTCGTTGCACGAATCGTTCCTCCAGATATATCATTCGTTTCTGGTGGCCGGGTAATGAGATGCAGCCGAGCCGCGCCTGCGGTGTCGTGCCAGCGTTAAATCAATATTTTCCGATCGGGGAACAATGCCCGTCCAACGAACAAAGATATGCAACAAGTACACCGGCGACCGCGGCGTGTCCAAGTGCGCGCATATAAATAGCCTGATTAATTAATCGACCGTTTGTCCGCGGTGATTAGTAGAAGTCGAATCGAAAATTCGCGTCGCAGTCGGCTCGCCGCGGCACCCGACCGCCCGGGATTCAATGGTACCATGAATAGGCCGTCGTACGAGCATTTTTTTTTTCTTTGTTCCCCCTCGTTTTTAATGGACTCGCTATTGTTCGAGCTTTCCCGTAACCTCGTTACACGCGCGTCTCCTTTCCGCTTCGCGAACGGCCGCTTTAACACCCACTGTTTCGGTCTTTAATCACTGGTTACGTTGATTGCGATAAATTCTGAATTAGATACTTTATTAAATCGTGCCTTTCGCAACCAGCTTGATTAATAACGTTTGCGCCGGCAAACCTGATAGGCGAAGCGAAATTTGATTCGCAATAAATTAATTACGTCGCCGCAAAAATGAAATTATAATAGACAACAATGTTTATCGTGTACGCTGATATGGTTCCTCGGCTTTAGAATTGTGCGTCGCTACGGGCGATTGAAATTTCGTATTTTACAATAAATTTCAGGGTGAAATGGATATTTTTCCTTGAGGCTGTGCAGGGTGCCGCGCAGCGAACAATTCGAGGCCATTTGCCGCGCCCCGAATCAACGTCACCCATTTGGCCTCGGCTCGCCTGACTCGCATTCGTGCTCAAGTCTGCGCCCATCCTAACAGCGCGTCGTAACTATTTCGCTCATTTCCAATTTCCCAGCTCTCCCCATCCGCCGTCTGATCTCACCCTTTCGACCGAGATGGGGGACGGGGAAATTTATGGAAAGTGCGAATTTCAGGAACAGAGGGGCGTCGAGAGATTCTCGGGATTAAAAAAAAAAGATGAAAGAGGCTCTTCTTCATTTCTCCTTTTTTTTTCGCGGCCCACGGAGCACAACTGCTGATGAGGTTTCGATGCTTTCGATCGGATACACAGCCTCGATATTGCCCGTATCGCTTCTATATATCCGGCGGATTTCGTCGACGGAATTCGTATAACCCCTAACCGTAAAAATTCTACCGGATATGTTCCTCGTGAACGGATCTTTTACTATTGGTTTAAGAGTGGCGAAATTCCCGGCGCAGTGGCTCGGGGCGCGAGCGCAGGCTATCTCTCGATATAACATGTCATTTAGTAAATTGGCGAAAGGAACGAACACGGCAAGATGTACTAACAGTAAGGATAACAAAATAAAAAGCAGTTAGAACCGAAAATTTCCTTGCCTACGAATTAGAAGCTGACATATTAACCCTTTGCGCTTGAAGAATTTTTCCACAAATATTTCGTGAGTTTCTCACGTGCACATTAATATACTAAAATCATTAATAATTTTTTCTTTCAACATTTTTTTAATTAATGTATATACGAATTTTATAGAAACTAAGTTTAATTTAATCAATAATATATCGAAGCAGTAATTATTTTCCTACATAACAAATATTTTATAAAAGAGATGGTGACTGAGAGTCACCTCTCGAGTGCAAAGAATTAATTATACCAGAAAAAGACACTGTGCACAGTTTCGTAAAACGAGTCAGAACGTAACAAGTTGCGTTAGCACGTGCGATTGTACCCAGTAGTGTAATACGAAGCACTGATTATGTGGCAAGCGTATGACTAAGTGATTCGCATCGGCTTCATGATACAACTATGTCAACCGGTTTAATAATAATTTCAGTAATAGCAATTGCGCGTCGAATGCGATGGCCGCGGTGCGCAACCTGTCGAATTTCCAGTGACAATTCCCTGATACATTACGAACCGCGTTATCTCGTTAATTCGATGAAAACGTTTAAACGTGCGTCTTTCAATAAATTCCTCGTTAGCGCGTAAACTCATCGCGATGGTTCTACGCTTAATTTATTCTTGTGAACGGTATACGTCGAACTGAACGGAGCAGCATCCTTGGTTGGTAAAATCGGGGGCAGCGCTCGTACGGGAAACGCGGAAAGCCCGGACGTGAGCACTCTCATTTCCTCTCTGATTACAGAGTTCGCAAAGAGGTCTAGAGATATTTTAGTAGGTTACCCTTCGGCGTGGTAAAGCTGGCAATCATCCCAATTTCCAAGCTTTTCTTAAGCGCATCCTCGATGCATATGCATCGATGATGCGGTTAACGCGAGGTATCATGCACCAACGTTCGTTAGAACGAAGTTCTATCGCTTTTAAGCGAGGCAGCCTGCGATCACCGTGTCGCCGTGATACAATCTTCGCGATCATGGAACGCGTTCGCGTTTCACCCGGATGGAATTTCCACCGCGCGCGTTGCCCTGCGACGAGAACGATGTTCACAGCTAGCCGACTCTTACGACTCCCGGTACTCGGTAATGCGGTTACCCGCGCCCCGATTTTCCACCGGCCCGCTGCAGCAGATAAGTTTCAGAATGTTCCCTACGCCCGTTTAACATTAACGCCGTTTTGCTTACTCGCGAATTTTCTGTTCACGTTCATATCATTGTTGCTCGCACCACAATAATAGGTTCGAACAGTTATATGTTGTCGAGTTTGAATTATTGATTTTAACCGTTTCATATTAACAGTGTATCGACCGGTCGTTTTTGAGTCTGCCATTCAGTAAGTACCGGCTTAATTCTTAACTCTTCGTGCTTATTCCTTTTGTTTAAAGGAATGTCATTTTATTAACATTTATACTTTATTTTTCATTTATTTTATATAATAAAAGGCTTTCTGAATTAACATACTAACATGAAATATATTCAAGGTAATAGTAATTCCATTTTTTAGTAATTTAATAATTCGATGGCCAAAAGCCGATTAATAAGCTACCGGTCGATAAGCGTTGGCAATCGAAAAGCCGATTAATAGGCTAGCGGTCAATAAAGTGTTAAATTTGAATAAGCTGTAAGATACCTGAAGTTTAAGACTCGTGCAGCCA
>SHCU01000026.1:319462-329648 GCA_004307685.1 Ceratina australensis
GTTCGTTTCTAATACTGAGTACCGGCAAAAATAATGAAATTCTGAAACTGGTTGCCGCAAACTTGTATCGTTAAAGCAAGGATAAAAATGATAAAATTTGTTTTGAAATATGAATGTTGCAATTATGTGTTGTTTAAGATCAAAAGATTTTTATAATCTGTATACTTGCTTTATAGGCACACGATAGACGATTTAAAATGACGTGAATTCACGTCAGCGGTCGCAAATGTGTTAAAAAGGGCTTGCCGCTAACATGTAACTTTCGATTGTTATTTAACCCTTTATGGGCCACCCGAAATTACTATTTTACCGACCCAATACAATTTTGTAATCAATCAGCAGTTAGCCGTACGGACTTTGTATAGGAAATATAAATCACAGCAGATATTCATCCTTTCGCCGCGGATCTGCAGCGGGAACGTTAATACGCGTCAGATAAGCTCGTCGCGCGTTACATATTTACAGGACATTTCGCAAGCAGAACGTATCCATAAAACCAAAGCTGTATAAAGCGTATAAGGCGCGTCGATAACGACAAACATTCGACGGTAGCGTGGCGACGCAACGGAGAAGGAAAAGCAATGCGGTTTACCAACGTCTCGCCGTGGCCCTCTTGAAATTCTTTCGCGGTCGATACGAAGAGGTCGATTCATCGAGAATGTTCAGCTCGCATCAACTATTCATGCATGTATGCGCACCCCTTTCCGTATTAGATTTGATGCATGAAATGCAACGATGCCAAACAGAGACACGGCGGCAAGTGCGGCGTACGTGCGCGTCGCGTTTTACATATTCGACTCGGCAGACACGGAAAAACCTGTGGATCTTATTAACCGTTTGACTGCTAAGCAATTTCTGCAAGAATGCACTATAAATTGCGGTATGTATTTTGATTTATTTAAAGGAGAAAGTTGAAAGAGAACAAGCATTGAAAGTTCTTTATGTAAGAAGATTCGATTTTATTTATCGCGTAAGAGTTTATTTATCGGATCTACTCGTAAACGGTAGCAACTAAGCGAGTACTGATTGGAAATCAGTACGACCGTGTGGGCGCAAAAAAGACTGTATGATATCCTCCGTGATACTCGTTTATTCTTACAAGTTGAAACACGACCTTCAAGCAAGGAATCTCGGCACAGAGTGACCCTTAGGTCACACTCAGTCTTAGGACCCCCTCTCGCCACCGTGGCCTGCAGAATCTTTTTTTATACCTCTTAGTCTAGTTTAACCATTTGAGTCTCAAGCAGCGCTATCGCGCTGGTTATGTTTCATTAGAATCACCCCCTGGCATTTGAGAATAAAGTTTAGATTCTAATGAATTACATGTCATATAAGTCCTCTCGCACAGATTAACTGTGCATGCATTTATAATTTATTTTTTTATATATAGAATACGTCTTGCAATTAACTGAAATAAAATAAATAATAGACGATGCCAAAAAAAGAGAATCTTTGAAGCGCTATAGCGCCTTTTGGGTTTTTTCAATAGTGTTTAAAAAAACCTCCGGGACTCAAATGGTTAACTTTCTCTTCAAGAGGCATACTCGAGAGACGCGGCTGTCTCTCTCTTTACTCGCGGAATTTTCCGAAATTCCTTACATTTATCTGTTATTGGTTCAATGGATATTTGAATGAAACATAATGATACCGTATGGATCCAGGACGTAGACTTTGAGAACGGGAAATCATTGGAATAGGATAAGATAATGACAATTTTTCCTGATTCTCGGATACCGTTTAAGATCCGTTTTTATGCCTGGTTGATGACTTAAATTGCAGGAACTTTCAAGTGTACCGCCGCTGAACAAGAAACCCATTAAGGAAAGAGCGGAAACGTTTAAAAAATGATATACAGCTCTGCGGCGACGTCGCCAAACAAAACGTAGCTGGCCGAACGGTGAGGGTTCCGTGAAATCGTTGAAAGTACTGATTCTATAATTTAGCTGGACGAGGTGCTACGATTTAATTAAGACGAGCCGGTTACATCGGAGAGCCAATTGTTACTTGACGTAATAAGGGCAGCCTTCGTCACGGGATTAACGTTCTGATTTATATTTCAGGGCACACGAGCACGCAGTTTCTGTTAATTCGGGTTAATTCCGCTACACGGCATTCTATTATCTGAGTTAGCGACCGCTTTCCGTAATTAAGTCTTACACATAATTATGTAGACGCGACCGGCTGCAGCACGGTTTCATACGCGGATCGGCTTGTTACGTTTAATACTCCTGCGCCGAGCTAAACCCGGGTTTTAGCCTGGTCAACCCTCTTGTTTTTTTCCCCGCGCATTTACCGCTCACCTTGCAGCGGATTGCGAATTTTTTTTTTTCGAGTAACGAGTTTCGAGCTCGACCCATCTTTTTTGATGATTCCTCAAGTACGTACAACTGAGCCGCTTATTACGAAAGTGTTTCGGGTCGAAACATTTTTTGACAAAAATTCACGTATCGCGACACGAAGCAAAAGAGAATATCGATTTTCATTACTTTCTACTTACACCATCTTTAACCCTTTGACTACTGTTGACGCCAATTGGCGTCCAAATAAAATTTGGAAAAAATTTCGCCGTAACCAGTGGACGTCGTGAGTGAATTCGCACCGTACTGTACGGCCAGTACGTGCCAAAGTCTGCTGTAGTCAAAGGGTTAATTGGTTCTCTGATATTGTTGGATCACCGAAGGTCGAAAATAACTGTGTCTTCTGAGTTTGGCTAGGTAGACTTTATTACTATCCTAGGTGTGTTCGTAGTCAGAGGCGGATCGTAAGTGTCGGGTCTTTTGGCTAGTTTAAAAAGGAAAACCCGGAGAAAGTGGAAAAGTGAAGGAGTGGGGATCGTTATGAGTAAGGGTTGAAGGTTACAGATGGTTGAACGGATGAGGTCATAAGGGTCGAAAGGTCCAACTTACATATACAATCTAAACTTATCTTCTAAAATATACAATAAAAAGATCCGGCTTACGTATATAATCTGAAAATATACAATCTACAACTAAACATTGAATGAGTAGGCTGAAATGACTGAGAATATCCAACAATATTCTCGAATATCTTATTGCAAGAAGTATGTCGCGTATATGGGCCGTAAACATATGAAGCGCGCAGGTAAGTAGGTAGACCGTCGATGTTTCCCGAACGAAGAAAAATGCCGCTCAGGCACACGTCGTGCTCTCTTTTTGAATAATGAAAATAAAATGGCTCCTCGAGATAGAGCAGCCACTGTGTAGTTCGCGGCACGAAAAAAGTTGTTACGATCAATCTACCCCCGGCGCAATGTTCCCCCGGCTTCACCGGCTCCTTATCAAACTTATTTCGCGACTTTTACACGACGCAGTTTGTTACCGCGTCCCCCGTAATTGGTTGTTCCGTCGTTCCTCCGGGCTCTTTTGTCTAAGGCACGTCGACTCCTCGTTAACTGAACTTGAACAAAATCTTGTTCTTAACGCATGAGAAGTTACCGAGCTAATTCAAGCAAATTAGAGAGCGCCGAATGCTCGACTCATCTTTCAAATACATTTTACTCGGAGCCCGCGTCGGGAGTAAATAATTATTTCCAACGCGAGCGAAGAACGTATGACAACTTCAATTGTGTGAATTTCGTAACGGGTTCAGTCAACGGATCACGGCAACGAGAATTAATCAAATGTCAAACTGTTTCTGCGCTTAACCTCCTAGGCACGACGCGCTACTATAGTGGCTTAACGTGTATAACTGAATTATAATTTTAAGAATTATATTCTGAGAAATATATTAATATAATGTTAAGAATTATATTCTGAGAAATATATTAATATAATGTTAAGAATTATATTCTGAGAAATATATTAATATAATGTTAAGAATTATATTATGAGAAATATATTAACCCTTTGCACTCGAGAATTTTTTCTGCAAATATCTACTGAATTTACTTAACCTATATAACAATTATTTTATATCGTAATAATTATGATACATTATATGAATCTATTGTTCATTTTTGTGTTCTACAATTTTCAAATTAATATGTGCATGAAATTTATAGTAATCAAATTTAATTTAATCTGATATATATTTTATTTTATAAAATAAGCGGCGACTGTGAGTCGTCTCTCGAGTGCAAAGGGTTAATATCATTTTAAGAATTATATTATGACAAATATATTAATATAATTTTAAGAAAAATTATAATTTACTCATCAAAAACTTCATTCCGAACATCTGTCTGTTACTCATTGCATTTACGCAATTCGCGTTAAATTCTGCTGTACAGAAAAACAGCCTAAGAGGTTAAGGGTACGAGACGTAGAATCTCTGCCAGAAGTCGAAGAAATGTAACAAAGAAGTGTTCAAAATTTGAAGCGATAATTTTTAGAAAAAAAATGGTACATTTACGAAAATTTTCTATGTCTCTTTTAACGCGCAAAACTCCAGACCGAGAGGCTGGCAAGAAAGATGTCGGAAAAATCTCCGATTGGATAACGATCAAACACGCGTGCGATTACAACCGCGAGTTTTCGAGAGCGGCCCCGGGAGCGGGAAGATAAATGTTTTTGCCGTAGTCAGGCGAGATAGCGGAATGATTTATCTGGTCCTTAAATTAATCCGCCTGGGGGGACTTGACGCGGTGCCACGTCCCTGTACTTGGTCATCCGATTTTCTACCGTTGACCAGTTTACTTGCTGCCTCGTTTACCTGCCCGACCGCTCCTCGTATCACCTCGGCGAACTTGCCGCGAGGAATTTACAGCCGGAGGACGCTCCTTGTCCTGAAGGACTAATAGAAGAGGGCCGCGCGAGAACCGTTCAAGTGACATCATAAGCGGTCGTCGAAAATTTTATTCTCAAATAAGAAATAATAGTTACGCTCGTCGTCCTTGTTTATTTGTTCTCTTACTTAATATGCATTAGATGGGGGAGTGCAACTCGAATTAAAATGACGCGAGCGGAACGTTCGATCAAATTATACTTAAGAACGAAATTTTCGTTGGGAACCGAGTCAGTTTTGCGCTGAACTGATTGAAATTTATTCCAGCAGGACGCGTTGTTGTATCGAGAACCTTCGGTAATATGTGACCGTTACCGGCTGTAAATTTGTACGATTACAAGCGATGAAAATGTTTCGCTTGATATTCGCACTATTGACAACTGTTACGGGCATTGTATAAAATAGAAAATGATGCTCAGTAAAACGTGATAACGTCTCTTATAGCATTAATTAATTCGTAGCTACGAGATGTGTACACATATAAACTGGGGAACGGGCTTAAATTGTTGCTTGTCACGGTAGCCTAATTGCGACGATAAAACAGATGGAAGCCGTAGAGCGTGACACCCATACCGTTTCGAAATTCGCTCGTCATTTTATCATCCCGCGGCAACTTTGTTCCTCATAACAAAGTAAGAATACCATTTAATACTTAAGAAGAAAGTCATCTATTTTCCGGATGATAAAGTCACGTCTACCTTTGTTAATTTTTGAAAAGATAAGATAAAACCTCCTCCGGGCAAAGTTCCGTCGTTTTTTCTTTGCTGCAGCATAATTCATCATTATCATACGTAATTAGACTCGAGCAAATACCGGGACAGAATTGATATATTTTATATGTAAGCGCCGAATGTTTCAGTCGATCGGAGATCGACGCGACGATCAGATATGAATTTTAACCCCATTTTCGAATTAACTGAATATATTTAACCCTTTGACTACGGCAGACTTTCGCACGTACTGGCCGTACGGTACGGTACGATTTCACTCGCGACGTCCACTGGGTACGGCGAAATTTTTCCAAATTTTATTTGGACGCCAACAGGCGTCAACATTATCGGGAAGATAACATATGTCGGACGCCAATAGTCAAAGGGTTAAATGAAGTTCATCTGCCGCTTACGTATTAAATAGGTCTGATAGATGCTGCCGTGTTTCACGTTATATCTTTCACGAGACGTCGGATCGTCTTTGAGTTACTTGCTTAGGCAAACTTTGTCGCTATTACGAAGTTCCCATGTAAGTGCAAGTAGTCATACATTGTTAGAGAGACGTATTCCGTGTTGCGCTGACTCGAAATCCGGGAGATCTTCGAACATATCCGAGATTTTCAACGCCACTTGAAACTCACATGAACTATACCCTTTAAGATATCTCTTTAAATAGCTCCCCTCTCGTAATAACGGTATGGAAAAGTTTGTTATCTGTAACTTCATATTTCTGCTAATTGAGTTCGTTCAGGGCTCCACAGAATTCTTCGATATCAAATAATTAAGAATCCCATTATGTTACGTTAGAATAGAAGAATGACTTCAGAGGAAAATAGTTTTCTACATTCTGCGTTGTTTACTCGCCCCTTGTCACTTTGTTAGGGACCCCTTTCATCAAATTTATACGGACAAAAAATTGCACCTGTGCCCGGCTTGATTGTTCTATTGATCGCAATATTTACTCCGCTTGTTTTTACAACAGTGCATTTTCCCTTGCGTCAAAAATTGTTCATTTTTCTTTTGTTTCTCGCATAACCGACTCGTGGCAAAGTAAAATGTACGGGGCGCAAAATACACTTCCTGTTTGCGGGCGACCGCAAGCCGTAGAATGAAATAAAAACTATTTTGTCTTTATTCATACCCACGTGTATTATATATTCATAGAGAAAGGTTACAAGTATACTGGCAAGAGATATAAATCAACTCTTTACGGATTTATGCTTCCGTAAAAAAAATTATATAAAGATAAGACAGCCTCGCTTTAAGGGATTATGAAATATTCCTTTAGAATGCGAACATTCGCGTGCGTAAGGACAGCAGCGCGTTCACGGTCACTACGTTCAGCCCTGATTCGAAGTTCCTCACGCTCCAGATACAGTACTTAGAAAAAGGTTACCCACTATTTACCGTCGCAGGCACGAGTACCAAAATGTTCCCAATGGCAAAGAACAGTGGCAGAAGTTTTAAGACTCGGGAGCACAGTCCTTGATCCCTGTGCACCGTTTTGGGTTCTAAAGGATTTATTATGCTAAGTCCATCCCTATTGTTCGGCGCACAAAAGTGAAAAGAGATTAATATAACGCCAGCGTGTCCTCGTCTTTTGCAATTGCTTTATTCAGCGGGAATCATTTCAAATGTAAATCGCGCACTCGCGAAATATGCTAGCTCGCGCGATTTCATTTAATATTTTTTATCCATGGCGAAAACAAAATCTGATCGTGAGCCAGCTATTCTTCTTCCGCAAAATATTATATCAGGACCGTACGAACAATAAATAAACGAATTTGAATTTCTGAGTAAACGTTTGAAATCTGGTTGTATCTCGTCGAAATACTTTTTATACAAAAGCCCGTCATCAATTAATTAGTCGGTTAAATTGAATCCCACTTGCGTTAATCCCATTGCCCGTCGCAACGGGCAACGCAACGTGACCTAGATTTTTGCCCGGGAACGCGTACGTTCCAAGTAGTAGCGGTAGTAGTAGTAGAGTAATACGCCGACTCAGCGTCTGTCACTGACCTATCTCGCTGGCGCGGATAAGTCAATGAACGGAGCGAGACACCGTTAAAGCGGAATACCAAGAATAACGCTCCGACGGGTAATCAGCATTCGGTAATAAAATTTTTCATAAAACTGACATGACAGAATAAGCGCGTTAACAATCTATAAATTATCGTCGGAGATACGGAGCGCAACCGATCGGATTAACGAACATTCGAGCGTTTCAGAGGACGAAATGCTAAACGCGTGATCGTATAGGCACTCGTTGAACAAATTAATGATGCTCGAAAATTTCATGGCTCGGTGCACGCCGCAACCTCCCGCGAGAAGCCTGGAATCAATCTGCCTGCGGCATCCGGCAGGATTTCCCACTTGCCCTTGAAAGGGATCCGACCCTTTTTTTTATCCGCCGCGGCTTAATGATCCTCAGTGGATGAGTTGACGCCTAACTACACGCGGCTACGTTTAAACCCGGCGCACGGTTCGTTAAGGCGAATCCGCAAAACGCGATACCCACGGGAACGGCCCCGGCCGTTCCATGGCTCCATTGAAATCCATTCCTGAATCCCGGGCCATTCTCAATACCGTCACGACAGGGATTTAGCCACGGGAAAAACCGATCGAAGCACGCCCTCCCTCGATACCCCTCGGCTCGTTTAAATCGACCCGCCAAATAAAAAGCTATTCCACGTGTCGCGCCGGAATGGGATTTCTTCCTACCTATTTTTTCGTCCCCCTTGTTTGGCCCGTTTTGTTCGTCGGTTTTCGAGAGAGTAAGCGAGTTTGTCCGTTGTGGATTTTTTTTCCCTTCCTTCGTTTCTCGTTTGTGTTTCCACCGATGATTTATTGACTATTTGATTTTTCAAGTCTCTGAGGTATTTATTTTCATTTCATCAAGCGGCCCGGGTCCTCCCTTTCCCTTTTCGCGTCGTTTTGTTTAACGTCGAATTTGAAGTTCAGTCGCTTGATCTATAAGTGATCGAGAAACGTTCAACGAAAATATTCCGTTGCGACGCACACGCGGTTACTGCCACTTTTATCGAGTTCAAGCTAGCGTTTGACTCCCCCTATAATTTTCGCTTCTCTTTTCGGCTGCGAATCTTCTTGCCACGGTCTTTCATTAGGAAATACTCCCTGCAATTAGTGGAGTACGCGGACAGAGATGTCAGGACATGAAACCTTTGCGGGATTAGAAAGGTTTGCATTCGCTAATTGATAGTTCCTTCGTAAATAGCGAAATTAATGATACTACATGGATGTGTTTCGAACGAGCGAATTTTAATTCGCGTAAAACAATACAGGCAAACAATTTTGGACAAATAACCGTGTCCCTGCTTGAAAACTAAACAAATATTCTGCCCGTCATATGAATTGCTTCTCCAACATTTTTACAAACTGTTATTCAAGCCTGCGACATGCTTCGAAAGGGGACCTCTCGGATCGAAAGGACCATGCTCTCACATTCGGTCCCGTAATTTATAAATATTCACGATACCCATAAATAAAACCCAAAGTAAATATGAATTATTTGCCTCCGTGTCGCCGCTTCCGACGAAGCTGAATGAAAATGTATTCGCTGGATCGATAGCGGCGATGGGACGAATGGAATGTTATAACGAAAGAATCGCAACAATTTATTGACGCGACGACCCCATTAAAAAGATTTAAAAAAACAGAATACGAGGCTTTGTGTTACCTTTTGTGCATTAAATGAAAATTTGATGAATATTGATTGGGCTTTGATTGAATAAAACTTTATCGTATTATCGGTATAAATATTTCCCGGGCATATCGATCGGCCTCGGTGACGTTCGAAAATTATACGAAACATGAAACGCGGTTCAAAAGTCATAGCTGTGAATCGGAAAAACGAACGTAGGGAAACATTTATTTCCTACACTTGTACGAAATTTCGTTTATCAATATTGCAATTTTATGTTCGAGTCTACCGCTGAATAACGATGATACGTTTTATGACATCGCATACGAACAGGAAACGTTTTTACAAGCGGTGTATCGAGGGAAAAAAATGAACAGGCTGCAGGATCGCGTTTCGTTATGAACCGAAAGATGCGAAGTGTCTTAACGTCCTAATTAGGTTAATTTAGCATGCAAACTCGGCAGGTTTTGCGTCTATTGTGTCGGGACAATTCGAGCGGAGCAACAAGGCGCGAACGGAAGCTTATGTAAGATTTGCGAGACAACCAGGCCAGATAAACTGGGTGAATCAGATATTGTACGTAATCGGCAAGTTTCGACCTCGCATTGTCTACCGTCACGTGACACGGCTCCGCGTTTTCCCCGTCGTATCCGGCAACCACCTACCACCACCCCCGTAACTTAGTCAACGGGTTATTAAATTATTAGAATGTGCTCGCCGGATTCGCGACTGTAACAAAGCAAACGCGGGAACATTGGGACGAGCTACACGTACACAGAGGAAGCGATAGTTTCAACTCGGAGAAGCACGGATTCAAGTTTTGATGTCGACACAATTTTGATTGATACGACGTACTCCGAATTAGTTGTGCATGGGCCGATGCGTATCTGGGGTGCTCACCGGCAACTTCGTCGGACAAAGTGATTTGATAACTTCTACGAGTCTCACAGATTTTCCATGTAGCAAAAGCATATCGATCATCGGACCGATTACAGTATCGGTTTACATGTCGGTAATCACTGTTTATAAATTCTCGCGTGCTGCGATAAATAAACGATTAAACCGCGCGCTA
>SHCU01000026.1:331404-359682 GCA_004307685.1 Ceratina australensis
AGCAATTGGGGAGCAGGAGTTTCATGGATAAAGAGAGGTCGGAAGAGTCGAGGACCGGGGATATACACGTGGCAATTAATGCCGCTGCAGCGCTGCGGGCCAAGAAGCCGGGACAGGTTTAGCCTGGCGCGAGCCAAAACCAAACATTTCTGGAGCCGGTGTATCCGGTATCCGGGTTATCTCGGTATTAGTTCGACACGTAGCAATTATAAGCTGGCACACGAGCCACGGCCGGAATGTCGCGGAACTCGATTTACAGTCTGCACGGCAATGCTCCCAAAAATTAAGGTTCGTCACTTTTTATATAGAACCCTTTGGAAGTTAGTTTCATTTCTTCGAATCAAAACTCTTATGCAAGCTTTCCAAAAAATACCCATACACCCAGAAATGGGAGGCTTAATCCTTCCTGTAGAATTTATTGGTTCGTTGATAGCTGCACGATATTAATATTGGTTAACCAGTTAACTGTGATTGACGAGTATACTCGTCATGGAGAAGCAGCACGATTTTGTGTATTGACGAGTATATTCGTCATGCGTATAAAGTAGTGACCATTGACTATCTAAGTTGTAATTTTTGTGAAAAACAAAACATATTCTCAAATTTCAAGATGTTTAGAATATTTTGAGGCTATGTCGGAATAAAATAAACAAATAAAAAATAAAAATAATTTAAGATGAATTCATGCGTCCCCGTATGCACCGACCGAAACCTGACGACACTGACCCTTTGCTTTAGACAAGCAATTTAATAATTCTTAAGAGAAATAAACGACGATAACACTCAAAGCAGAAATTCGTGTTTTCAATTTTGATAACAATTTAATTCCTTTTAAGAGGAGGATGAGAATTTCATATTCAAACGGATTACACCGTGAAGATAATAACAAATGAAAATTAAGCCGATTTAATACAAGCCTAATGAATCATCCGGAGAAAATCCATGAATTCTATCAGTGATAAGCTCTGCTAACTATATCACATTTTAAATCCCTGTTAAAATATTAAGGATGTACTTCATAAAAGTTTATGTGATAATATTTTAATTATCTGTAATAATAGTTTTAAAGTATCTGTTCCACGTTAGAGAAAAGTAATTTTTAAAAATGCTTTGGTACAGGTAACTGGTCTGTTCAATCATTTTTTGAAAGACCTTTGGAAACTTTTCAATTGGCAAATTAAGTGTTTCGCGTGGAACGGAGTTAGCCGGTATATTTCGGCTGTAATTCAAGCGCAAAACAGGTGCGACGCCTCGCGTAAATTAGCCAAACGCGAACGGCAAATACATCACGCATTGCCGGAGTGTTTGTCATTATAGTATTTACATGTCGTCATTAACGGGTTCAATTATTTATAACTCTCCGGTATCGCGTGATAAGGGAAATCTGTATCGCTTCAATTTGAATTTCAAAATCGATACGCATCGTCGCTTTTGTTCGCTCCCGAAATTACTGTTTTCAGAGCTGCCAGTTTAAACGTTCGTAGTTCTTTTCCTTCGATTAAAAAATTGACAGGTTTCACGATCGGATTGAAATTTTGGCGCTGCGAGCGATGCTAACGTTTGAAATACGCGTTCGTTAGGCCGGAGATAAATTGAAGAAAATTTTCATTTGTTTCAAAGTTACGACTAACATCGTTTTGTACAAGCCCTTAATGAATGTCCGCCTGAATTTTCATTTTCTCCAGGTGGGAAAAAAGAAATTCCGCAGAGACGTCAACGAGGGGCGCGAAAGATGCAAGAGGGCGAGTAGGACAGAGGTACACATTCAATTTCCGCGGGGTTGAAAAATTGACGAAGTTTAAAGTGCTCCCCTCGAATTGTCGGGGCGTATAACATAAGCCCGTCGAACTTCCACGGCCGGGATCCTACGCGGCTCGTTTAATTCTATTCCATTTCTTCTCGTCGAGCCGCGAGACGAATAAACGATAGAATTTTACTACGGCGCACTGTCCGCGGTCGAGGTGAAATATTCGGTTGCCTCGACCCGAAATGAACAGAGCCGCGCGACATTTTACGCGATAAAGAATGACAAACCAATTTAAATCTCTTCCTCTGTTACCTGATTAAAACGTTGCGTATCAAATTCAACTGTAGTAAGAAATTAATTCTACGACAGTGAGATCGTGAATTCTGCAATTTTCATGATAACATGATATGTGCATTTTTGCGTATCTTCCTCATGTACTCGATATATTAACCCCTTCCCGTATTAATTAATCACATGCTACATCTATTCTTTGGTGTTACATCAAAAATGTGTTTCCGTACGCGGACGACACTTCGGCGAATTGGACTGCCGAAGCGAAAGGGTTAAGCTAAATGGCACGGGCAGGGTTTAATATCAGACCTTTAATTCTTAATAAATATTGTAATCTGTTGTTGTATTCCGGCTGAGAATATCAAATCAACACTTGAATAGAGATTCGTAGCTTTATTCGCGCATGGGGTGAATGTTATTAAATTTCAGGATGTTATCGACGTCGTGGGGTTCGTTAAACGTTTTGAGAAAAAAATTGCTTCACGTCATTGGGGAACGTTAAAATTTAAATTAAAGTAAAAGTACGTCAGGGAAGTAGTAGCAGGGAGATGTAACAGTTGTGGAAAAAAATTTGATACGTTTCAATAGCAGGAATCGTTATTAATGGTACGGACCCGCGAAGATCAAGAGCTAACGTGACCATTCGTTCCAAACCGACGAAGAGTAATAGGAGTATCAAGGGAAAATAATAGTACCATGGGTTCATACCATCGGTTAGTCAGCTCCATTTGTCGCGTCATTCGCTAATTTTACGCGATATAAGAATGCATTTTAATTTGAAGATCTTTAAACGATACCGGGGATGAAATTTTGAAAGATCTGTAATTAAATTGGAAAATTGTTTGACGTTTGCGTATCAATGAGGCCTAAGAAAATTGAATTTAGCACGGGAACGTGCGATTAATCTGAATTATCAGGAGACCGAGCTTAATGGAAAAGAGAATACAAATTGAAGGAATATCCATGGATGACCGCTATAAATCGAAAAAACCGGGTCCAGGCCGATCGTTCATCGTTGCACGGAAACGATGAAGAATAATAGCAGCGGGATGGAAAAGTAATAGTAAAACGTTCGCAAACACCGTGGTCGGCTTATCAGGTTTATTTATTGCCACGGGAGCTACGTTCTCCAAACCTACTCGAAAGTTTAACCGGTGCCATGGACCGCGTGAACAGTTTCAGTGCCGAGCAGATGTTCACGAAATTTTCCACGGGGCAACTACTCGAATCATTGTCAAAGCTTCAGTTAAATTGTCAAACCTCATTTGTTATAAGAAACAAATTCGAATGACGAATCGTTTGTTCGTTAATTGCTTAAACGAAGGAACCAGTTGCGAGTGACGTTACAGCTCGATAAAAAGTGAATCGCATCGGCAGTGAAATAAGTCGGAGTGATGCCTGTAATCTCAACGAATACTCGTCCATCATAAATTGTATTTCGATTCAGCGACAAACAAGGATACCTTCGCACGTCCGCCCAATCTCGACGCGCCCCAGGGCGATCTGTTCATCCGATTTTTATCGATTCGACGACGCATCAATTAGCGCTTTTATCGTTTCGTTACAGCTGTCCCTCCTTCGATCCCTTTTCCTTTTTTTTTCTCATTCTCCTTTCCATCCTTCTTTTTTCTCGTTTATTTGCACCTACCACGTCACCGTCGATAAATCGCGGAGCTCTCTCGATTCAATCGACAGAACGAAGTTCTCTCCCCCTTTTTTTCCCGTCTCCCCTTCCCGCTCGCTATCTATACGTCCCACTTCCTCCGCTTCAGTTTTAAGTGCGCTCGAAGGTTTATTTTGCAGATTCGAGCGTTCATCGATAATCCCACCGCGTTGGATAATACTAGCAGCAGCCAGACGGTTTTTAATTAATCGAGCCTCGAGAGTTGCAGGTTTTCGGACGCACGGATCAGCTCGGTGTGAGCTTATCCGAACGATCACCCCTTCGAGCTCTTAGATATTCGGATCGCTGAAACCGTCTACGTTCTCACTGCACACATATTTCTCGTTATCCATCCTAACGACTAGTCAATAATTGATGGAGTAGCGAGCAAAAAATGTCACGCAATCGGGCATGCATTCGCTTATTCCCAATTATTATCTCCTTTTTAGCAAATGATTTTATTCAATGATAAATCGACCGTGTCCGTTCAATTTTCCTTAGTCGCCAGTTAAATAATTGAAATCAAGCAAACCGACTCTGACACTCGTTTGTTATTCCGTTCCGATTATTGCTACCTAGATCATTCATGACTCTGAATGGAACACCGGTTCGTTCCATGCATTAACCAGCCGGGGATATGGCCGTTTCATAACAGCGAAATTGAAACCAACATTTAACAGGATTTTAGTAATCCGGGNCACACTATTTGCGAGTGTTCTAAGGAAATTTCAAACCATAACCCGTTGTTCTATCAAATTATATCGTGCAGCGATTCAGTTTTAAATCACATTAAAATAAATGATTTCCCGTTTAGATTTTTCGAGAAATCGCTGAAATCGACGAGCGCGAGTTGCTAACAATTTTCGTTGGATCGAGTCAGAATCAATTCGAATGAGCACCGGCGGCATTTATTTCGCTCTCGCGATTAAACGACAGCGGACACGGTTACAAGCGCGGGGAAGGGATCCGAATCTACTTAAAATTAAATTAAGAACCGTTTAAAACTCTCCCCTTCCCAGCTGCGGCGTTTCGCGCCGGTTTCACGGGCTGGTTTTCTCCGCGGCGAGCAGAGCCGGAGCCAAGAAACGCGACGCGGGACGTGTCCGCGAAGAAAAACCAAGAAAACCGCTGCCATTTCTCAGTATAACTTAATGACTATGCTCCGGCGAGGATAATTAAGGGGTAATTAACGCTGCCCGCTCGCCGATTCCTCTTCTGGTTAGGACCGTTTCGCAAACTCTATCTTTACCTAGGCACGCGTCCTAATCTCGGAGTTCCCCCGGTGAAATTTAAAACTGAATCGCGATAACACGCTCCGTTACGCGAAAACACGAGCGGCCTAATTTGAATAATGCGCTTCCAAGCGGTACTCGGGGTTGAAAAGATTATTAGCATAATATAACGTTTAAGTAATTCGCTCTGTCGTCGCGTTAATTTCTATAATTGAAAGGTACACGTCGAGAGAAGCTTGTTTCGATTCCATTAAATTACATTAAGCAGCGTACAATCTCGGATAGAGGAATAGCAGGCTACCAACAACCCACTTATTCCCCGTTATTACCGGTAATCATGTAAACCGGTGCATTCCTCATAAAAACCGCGGGATAATCGAAAGAACGATAAATGTACCGGCGGGATCCGACGGGGTTGGGAACGTTTCAGATAAAGAGGGCGGAGGGAAAAACGAAACCGGGAAAGAAACTCTGAAGGTTGTACATGAAAAAAAAAAGCATACGGGGGTACGCGCAAGGTGGAGGAACGGAATAATAGAACGCGGAGCGGAGAAAAACCGGCGAGCGAGGTGGAGGGGGCCGGGGGGAGGTATGGCGTTGTTAAGGCAGATTTATCGTTCCGCAGTAATAATTACCTTTTAAGAACGAAGGATACGCTTAAGGTAATTGTGGCCGGGACAACGGGTTTCCCTCTTCAAATAAATATTCGCCTGTTTTGCGCGTTGCATTGCTTATGCAGACCGTCGGAGGATACCGTCGTATATACATCCACGCTCCCCCCCTTAATTTTAGATTAAGCGCCGTTGGGAACCGACGTTTCCTTAAATCCAACGCTCAAGATCTACTGATCTCGTTCGATGGACGCGTGAATAATTCAAGGCCCGGATCAGGAGCTACTTGTACGAGTCAATCGTCTTAATCGTTCTGTTAGAAACGTATGGATACTTCGGATATTAAGTAGAAGTGTTTTAGATTCAATTTCTGGATACTGGACTCCGTCGTTATTCCTGCTCGTCCTGGCAAACATTGCGATACACAGAGTGGACCATTTTAATTTCTACAGTAGAATTTCACGAAACCTATGAAAGATAGCCAAAAATGTTTCGGACAGAAGTTGCTCAATTTCGGGGGGGAAATATGTGTACTCGTGACTTTGCCATTGATCTTGGAGGTCACTTTCAAAGTCATTTAAAGGTCCATTTTGGTGTTTTAAACAGAAACCCCTATTTTTGACCTCGGATTGGGAAAGACCGGAAAATTCTACGTTCAAATGAAGCATCATAGTCGTGGTCCAGGTGACCCCCAAGATCATGTGGACTTATGTCCGAAACATTCTTCGCTACCTTTCATAGCTTCCGCGAAATTCTACTGGGGTAATTAAAATGGTCCACTCTGTATATTAAAATCGACTACTTTTCCACGAAACAATGTATGAAAAATTCTCCAGACGCTTTTCACATAATCCGTTGGCTACTGTGGCCGCCTCTAGGCGCTTAGAAATTTCGCGTTTATGATACTGAGAGCGCCTTTAGGCAGCCGGCGCAGACAAAGACAATGTTTATTAGATATTTATACTAAGTCAGATTCAAGAAAATAAATAATATTGTTTCAATATAATAAAATTCAGATTTTTGATTATTGAAATATGTTTTAACAAAAATGCATCCCTACCCAAAAATTCGCCGTTCTCGGCGCACATCGTAACACAATCCCTGCCGTATGGTACGATCGGTGCGTAACAAAGTGTGCCGTAGTCAAAGGGTTAAATCAATTTACAGCGTGCACGTATCGCGATAAATTATTTAAAGGAGAAACTGAACAGATTATATATTTAATTGAAGATTTGAAAAAAAACGAATTGATCCGAGGCAACGTTGAAAATAGGGATGGCTGTCGCCGAATGGAAAGAGGATAGGTTTGCCTGTAACTGTTCGAAGATGGAGTCGTTTGTTTCGGCCGTGCGCGAATACGGGAAGAAGAAATTCGAGAGACGGCATTTCTCACCCGCTGAGGAGGAACCGGCTCGACATTCCTACAAGCTATTCCTTTGTAATCTATACCGGTTCCCTTAGAGAGGGAAGACAAGACACAGGGATCGAGAGGAGGCTACATCAGACGCTGTATACGTCTGTTTTCATCGCCACATTCGCCGCGGATAAAACGATAGTTTCGAGTGCATTCCACCGGCGACACAGACGATACGCTACGCCGTTTTATTCGTGCCGCGACAACTGATAAATATACACGGGATTTCTGCTTCCTACTAAACGAATCTTTTTTGTCTCTTTTACCATCCTCGTTTTATTTTACAAAATGATTCTCGAATCGCAGATATCACGGGGGAGAGTATACAGGATTAAAACGTTTGTAATATTAATTCTCGAGCGCGGGTGAGCAAACAAAAAGATATATTAATAAGTATTATTAACTTCGTTGATAGATATGAAAATCCGTTTGTCACTCGACGTGTCGGCATCGACGGAAAACTCGGATTACTTATTACCGTTGCGATGCTTTCATGAAACACATTTTAGCGTCAGTTACGCTGCAAAACAACGTCTGTCAGATCTGTGTCAATTCTGCAGGATTTATACATATATGCTATTCTAAGCCGGATCCGCGTCGCGGTTTTAGAAAATGTTTTCCATTGAAGAAACTTGATGGAACATGAAAAGCGCTCCTATTAGAACATTACAGTTTGTACGTTGTTCCATTAAGAATGCTCGCGGGGAAAAAATGGGTTAAAAGCTTGTTGCGGATTCCCGATGCGCATCGAATAGTACCGCAAAATATGTACTACCGCATAGATAATAAAGTATTCCGTGTTCATACCCACGGAGCACCGAGTTCAATACTAATTTATCAGATCAAACGGATTAACGTTATTACTTATTTGAATGAACACTCCCTTGAACATCTGATCGCAGGTTAATTAGATCCTATCGCTATCGAGAATATTTAATCGACGATATCGAAAAATTTCGCGGTTAAAATTTTTGGCTAATTAACACGTTACGGCAAACTGTGCGAGTAGCGCGAGAACTTTTGCGCGAGCGGAGAGCAAGTTCTTTATTAACAACAGTTGTTCCGAGTTAAGTTCTCGGAAGCAAAAGTTCCCCATCGCCGAGAAAGGGTGGGTTTAAAGCTTTAATCGAGCTTCGACATTGCGCGCCTCTATATTCCTTAATATCCGATGCTATTGCGATGCAAGGTAGCGATCAAAATTGTGAAGGATGAAACGACATGAAACCAATCTACTTTGTGGATCTAATTAAACGCGCGATGATATCGAGGAAAATATCTCTGATAAACACGTGGCCACGTAGATACGCAGGAAATTCGATTTATGAAATCGCTGGAAGTAACGAAAATAAGGGAAACGAGAAGCTAACAGAACTACGGGCTACCCACACGTGAAATTAGGCTGGCTCTTAATTGTAACTTCCTGTGATCATATCGTAATGAAAAGCAATCACGGGCAGACGAGCAAATAATAATATTAATTTTCTTTCGTTTCTTGATTGTCGGAGATACGTGAATTTCAATTTCGCTTCTACCACGATTTCTCCTCTCAGTGGCGTGGCAACAGCTCATAAAAACTTTCTTACTTTTAGGAACAGTTTCTTTCTCGGCCCAAAGCTACGCGGCATCAGCAAGTCCATATTTGCTTTTCCCTTAATGCAAAGGTAATGTTAAGTCGCTCATCGACATTTCTGCATCCAGTCAATCTTTACCTTCAATCTAAATACTAAATCTCAGACGAATTTTCTATTAAAGATTTTTCAATCTTAAACCTATCAGAGACGCTGAAACATTTTAAGAACGGTATGCTTGCTTTTATCTACGACTCAAATCTTCGTTTTTAAATGACGAAAGACTGAGACGAATCGGGCACCGGGACGTTTGAATCTCAATAAAAGGATCATCCAAAATGATCTCTCATTACGAATGAATAAGGGGTGAGAGTCGAGGAATCGCGCGCGCGCGCTTTCACGGGGCATAATCGTGAAGGGAAAATTTCTCCTGGAGGCCACGAGCTTCTGCGACTTTTCCTCCGGCGTCGGACGGGGCTTGCGCGAGGGTGCCAGCTCCGCGCTGCTCCAGAGGAACACCGGTGGAGGGAGAATGATGAAGCGGTGCGACGAGGAAAGGAGTAACGTACTCCAGAGCGGGAGGGCGGATGAAGAGGAGATCGTAGGGTTGATCGGACAGAGACGGAGAGCATGTGTGCAGCGAAGGGGTCGACGGGTAGAGAGAGAGAGAGAGAGAGATCATCTCGCTTGGGTAAGGACCGACGAATGCGGATGCCCTCGGCTAAAACGGGACGGAGACACCGTGGGACGAAGCATTCGGGGGTGGTCGGGTTGCCATGGCAGCTACCCCGGCCGGGTAGCAGACCCCAGTCTTGCCGCGGCAGTCGCCGAGTGCGCAACGGCTCTGTTCGTTCGCTTCATCTCGGGTAACCCGATGATATATGCCCGATTGTACGCGGTTCTCGATTCTGGTGATTAGTCCGGTGATTAACGGGCAGTGCGCGCGACCAAAGTAAAACCCCCGGGTGTCCGTGTTCTTCCGGATGGACGCGCTGACTGACGTCCGATAGAATGTAATTCATTTTTTTTTTTCACCGCTTTGTTTTCTCGTTCAGTGTCATCGCCACGCGTGAATACCTGGCCGCGTCAGGTGTATACCCCGCGTCTCGCGCCCTCATCTACGTTCGTCTGTCTCTCTGCGCCTGGTTGCCGCTGTCACTCCGAACCCGGAGCCGACGGTTTAGATTTAGATTTTACCGTGGGAGAGAAGTCGCTCGGCGAAACGAACAGATTAGTTTTTGAGGGGATTAACGGCGTTGTTCCTCCAGATGGAGAACGTTTGCGAGAAGTCGTAGGGTAGACGGTAAAATGGAAACGCGTGGCTCTGTGGGAAACTCGCCAGGTGTCTTCGAAAGTTGCCGAGCACGACGGAGACTAACGAGCTTCCTCGCTCTGACCAATTTTCAAATACCTCTAATCCAAAGTGTTTAGCGGTCTCTCTTGATTTCACGGTTAGGTGTCTGATCTCGCCTTGTAAAATCCGGCGTTCGCTCCGGCGATGTCGTTAGCGGGAAGTACAACGAAAAATGTCGACGTTATTTCCTGTCCTCATTCTTTAAACTATCTGTAGCTACGCTCCAAGTTCCTTCTTAAAGAAACGAACGACGGTTCCTTATCGTTGATCTTATCGTTCATGCTTTTACGGAAAACTGATTACGTAAAAATGATCAGGGTTCAAGTGATCTCGGGAGCAGGTAATTGCGAGGAATTATTTTCTTTTATTTCGTATTCGTGTGGATACGATTAAGGTTTCAGCAGTGAAATTTACGCCAATATTACCACAGATGCGTATACAATATCTCCGGGCAATAGTTTATCAGATAATTTAATAATTATAATGGTATTAATTTCTGTACATTTAGTGTAAATTTCATTTAAAGCGTGAAAGGTATACATATGTAATGGGTTAAAGAGGAAGGTACACACTTCCGATTGAAAGTCTTTCCGCCGAATTAATTCTAGAGAAATTATTCAAGAATTAGAATTTCTAATAGAATAATCAATTTGAACGTTTACGTTCCGAAGGCGCGTCGCACTAATTCCAGGGAATTAGGTAAAAACACGCAAATAAAGCCTTCGCTTTCCCTCTCGTTGACTCGAGGAGCGTTCCTGATATCCGTCTAGCTAAATAGCGACGCGGATGAACCGCGACAAACAATTTTCACCGCGGCGCGACACCAGCCACCGGGCCAGCTCGTTTACTTCCGTTAACAAGTTTACACAACGTTTCTCGCGTGATCTCTCAGTCCATGAAAATCCACGAAACGAATGCGATTCGACCGGTAGACCAAGCAATTCTACCGTCTCCGCGACGATAAGCGGAGGAATGCAATTTTCAAAATTGAGCCAGACTCTTCTCGCTTCCTGTACTTTCCTCCTACTCTTCCCCCTTCCCTCTCTCTCTCTCTCTTTTTCTGTATTTTCTCTTTTACTCTCAGTCGTATTGCGCTTCCTGGTTACTTCTGATCATTTTTCGTTGCTCTCAGAAGAGAGACGTTATCGTGCACTTTCAAGTCTCTCTCGGTGAAGTATAGTCTCCTTGCTTTGAATCTTTCAACAGCACGAGTTGCATCAGCTGGATTTAATGGAAATACTTTTTATCGGCGAGGCGTCATCCGGAGACAAAATAAATATTGCATGATATAAAAATTCGCTATTTAATTTCTGTATCACCGAAATNGTTCGTCTGTCTCTCTGCGCCTGGTTGCCGCTGTCACTCCGAACCCGGAGCCGACGGTTTAGATTTAGATTTTACCGTGGGAGAGAAGTCGCTCGGCGAAACGAACAGATTAGTTTTTGAGGGGATTAACGGCGTTGTTCCTCCAGATGGAGAACGTTTGCGAGAAGTCGTAGGGTAGACGGTAAAATGGAAACGCGTGGCTCTGTGGGAAACTCGCCAGGTGTCTTCGAAAGTTGCCGAGCACGACGGAGACTAACGAGCTTCCTCGCTCTGACCAATTTTCAAATACCTCTAATCCAAAGTGTTTAGCGGTCTCTCTTGATTTCACGGTTAGGTGTCTGATCTCGCCTTGTAAAATCCGGCGTTCGCTCCGGCGATGTCGTTAGCGGGAAGTACAACGAAAAATGTCGACGTTATTTCCTGTCCTCATTCTTTAAACTATCTGTAGCTACGCTCCAAGTTCCTTCTTAAAGAAACGAACGACGGTTCCTTATCGTTGATCTTATCGTTCATGCTTTTACGGAAAACTGATTACGTAAAAATGATCAGGGTTCAAGTGATCTCGGGAGCAGGTAATTGCGAGGAATTATTTTCTTTTATTTCGTATTCGTGTGGATACGATTAAGGTTTCAGCAGTGAAATTTACGCCAATATTACCACAGATGCGTATACAATATCTCCGGGCAATAGTTTATCAGATAATTTAATAATTATAATGGTATTAATTTCTGTACATTTAGTGTAAATTTCATTTAAAGCGTGAAAGGTATACATATGTAATGGGTTAAAGAGGAAGGTACACACTTCCGATTGAAAGTCTAATCGTCAGATTTTCCGCCGAATTAATTCTAGAGAAATTATTCAAGAATTAGAATTTCTAATAGAATAATCAATTTGAACGTTTACGTTCCGAAGGCGCGTCGCACTAATTCCAGGGAATTAGGTAAAAACACGCAAATAAAGCCTTCGCTTTCCCTCTCGTTGACTCGAGGAGCGTTCCTGATATCCGTCTAGCTAAATAGCGACGCGGATGAACCGCGACAAACAATTTTCACCGCGGCGCGACACCAGCCACCGGGCCAGCTCGTTTACTTCCGTTAACAAGTTTACACAACGTTTCTCGCGTGATCTCTCAGTCCATGAAAATCCACGAAACGAATGCGATTCGACCGGTAGACCAAGCAATTCTACCGTCTCCGCGACGATAAGCGGAGGAATGCAATTTTCAAAATTGAGCCAGACTCTTCTCGCTTCCTGTACTTTCCTCCTACTCTTCCCCCTTCCCTCTCTCTCTCTCTTTTTCTCTGTATTTTCTCTTTTACTCTCAGTCGTATTGCGCTTCCTGGTTACTTCTGATCATTTTTCGTTGCTCTCAGAAGAGAGACGTTATCGTGCACTTTCAAGTCTCTCTCGGTGAAGTATAGTCTCCTTGCTTTGAATCTTTCAACAGCACGAGTTGCATCAGCTGGATTTAATGGAAATACTTTTTATCGGCGAGGCGTCATCCGGAGACAAAATAAATATTGCATGATATAAAAATTCGCTATTTAATTTCTGTATCACCGAAATGCGATTGAAAAAGTTCTCGCATAGATCTGTCCCTAAACGTTACGCGAAGGTGAAGTACGGACAGTATTTATTTGATAGTTGGTATCCGGCGGTACGGTGATCAGCGCTGCGAAGGCGCGATCAGGCTAAAAATTTCGAAGGAATCTCGCGAGATCGGTATCTTCACGGTGAATATTCGAACTGGCACTTTTCTCCGTGCCCGGCGATCTTCCTCTTCGTTTTTCCAACCAGTTGCTTCAACGCGGGACGCGACGTTTCGTTTTTCTTTCGATCGCCGAGATGAAAACGCGGACCCGGCGTTTGGGTTACAAGCATCCGCTCGGGTCCACCGGGGAGGAGGAATGGCGCGCGTCTTCATCGGGGCACGTCCGCTGGCCGCGGGAGAGCATCGTAATTCTTTCCCCGGGAAACCCATTCGCAAGACTTCTCGCAGCGAGGATTTCCTCTCGCGACGATCGCCGACGATACTCGATATCGGCGGGCACGCCGTTATCGATTCGGTCGCGGGTACACGCAGCGGGGCTGCTCGTGTGTCGCGTTCGCCGGAAGCACGTGAAGTCGATGGATTGATTGGCTACGATTCAATCGCGTCGTAAATAAAATGTACGTGCCAGCCGGCTGCTAGAGATGTCTCTATAATAAATAGCGAGCTCTTGTTATCTTTCTGCTCGTCGCCTATCCGACTTCTACGTCCATTCTTCTTCGCGTCTACCCCACGCTGCTGTCTTCTTTTTACGCGTTTGAAAGGGTGTTGTTTTTAGAGGTAGGAGATCGTCGGAGGCTCGATCGATGTATCGGTCGGTAATCTATCGTGATGAAATTTGTGATGTGTAGTGAAACGTTACAGTGCGGCGAATAAACGTGTGAGTGTTACAGGATCAAGTGACCGTTGGGAGTCACCGCGGGTCGCATGGAAAATATCTCTTTATCGTTCGCAAATGCTAAGTATTTGGACAGAAGGTAGAGTATTGAAAATGTCAGCAACCTCTTTATCGGTTCAGCAAATAAAGATTACCGTCAGACCGACGTTCCAGAATCGTTGATTCCGCCGTATAGTCCGATATGAAAATAGTATTGCTCGTAGCTATTCTACTTAGAGATCAGCGTACGACTACCAGGCATACGAACGAGACAAGCGAACGTTGAAAGTATGATTCGGAAATTAACTTCAAATACAGAAAGCATTGAGATCCCGATGATTATGTTTCTACGAATTGATTCGTACTTTACTCGGCCTTGCGCTATATTCGGGATAAATAGCTGCGAATAGGAAGGGAAATAAATCCGTCTCAGTTTTCATAGGGACAAACGGCACGGTCTGTGAGAGAAAAAAAAGTAAGTTTCACTTTCAAACGGAGGAACACTCGAGTCGATCCAGATTTCTATCTTCGCGGAGAAGCCTTTCATCCGCATCGAGCCGAACGGTTCCGCGGTGCGGTGCATGAAAAACGCGGCGAGAAATTCATTCGAAGGGTTCCGCCGGAGAGATCCGTTCAACCGTCCCGATCGTATTTTGTCGTCCTCGGATATTCTTTTCTCTCGTCCCGGCAAGCCGCGGGTGCACGCGGCGAATTCCCCGTGAAAGTATCTCGAAATGATATTATCGTGAGGGAGCCGTTGAGATTTTATCGGTCCACTTACTCCCAACAAAGACGCCGAACCACTCTTCCCCTCTCTCGTGTCACTCTCGAGCTCGCGTCGAACGAAGATGTTGCCGTGTCGGTTTCGTTCCGCGGGAATCCCTTGACATACGCACACATATTTGCCTAACGCCGCTGTTAAACCTTTCGCAAACTACTATAACCCCGCGCGCTATGATCACCGTCGACCGACTTCCGCATACTAACGAGTAATCCGACGCGTACATTTCGATACGACGACGAACGCGGGCTCGTTTATTAGTCATTCAGTGTACGTAGACACGTGGCACAAAGTAATTTAACGCGGAGAAAGTCGAGGGAATTTCAATTAATTCCCACGAGTAATTACTCCGATCGCGAGAGCGAGAGTCAGAGAAAAAGTGAGTACCATCAAAATTTCGAGCTACTTCATAACTCTAAAAATGAAATTGATTGTAACGCGAATTTTGGGCCTTACTGTCATAATTTTGGCACGGTTATGACTTCAATTGCCTTTGATATTAACCTGGGCCGTGAACTGAAATCCTCAAAAGACCCTAATGTTATTATTAATAATATTTTATCCGACAACGCCGCCTCTGCCTTTTTTACAGATGGCAGCAAAATGTCTGATTCTGGGGGGGTTGGTTCAGCTTGTATTTGTCATGACCTCAATGTCAGTATTAAAAAAAGCATCAACAGCAATGCCTCGATTTTCACTGCTGAATGTCTTGCCATTTATGATGCTGTTGATGTAGCCACTCATCACAGGGATCGTACTTTCTTTATATTTACAGATTCCTTGAGCGTACTACAATGCTTAAAAGACATCAACTTCAATATTCGAACTAATTCTTACATATTTGAAATCGAAGAGAAATATATTCAGTTTTGTCAAGACAATCCCTACTTTCTTAAATTCGTTTGGGTTCCTTCTCATTCGGGCATTTATGGCAATGGTGAGGCCGATGATCTCGCTAAGTGTGCTGCTTCCTCTAGTAACACAATTTATGTTCCTAGCATCCCCTTCTCCGATCTGTTTTCTTCTTTTAAAACCCGGGCGATGACACGTACAAATGAAGTTTTGATTGAACAGGGCGCCTTTAACGGCAAATTATACTTCCAGAATTATTTTAAGCGTAACTCGTTTTATCAAACGAAGTGCCTTACAGTTATAAGAGATTTTATAACCATGATCAATCGTATTACAGCAAACCATTATCATCTAGCTGCCTCTCTCTTTAGAATTGGCATCATCAGCAGTCCCAACTGTAGGTACGGGTATGAGGCTGAAGACATTGATCATGTCTTATGGTATTGTAATTTGTATAGCTCACAAAGAATCAAACTTACTCATGATCTCGTCAAGCTTGGGTTCTTTCTGCCCCTTAAGACTGATATGTTCTTTTCGGCCCCTAGTATTCGGGGGTGTCAATGTATATACAATGTATACTTCATGTTCAACCGTGTTTAACATTATTTCTATCATGAGGTGTCAAGAGACACCTTTCAAATTTTAACTGAACATTATTCACTAAGTTTAATCATTTCACCAATTGTGGTGAAAATTACAATTAACTGTAATTGTTTGACTTTTCTTATAATACTTGTTAAATTAATTCAGCGATATCATTTTCCTCCAGCTTATCCTGGATTTAAAAATGTGCACATGGTTCGAAATAGGTATACAGAAAATCGCGGTAGAAATAGTGTTAATAAAAGAATTAACGGTCCCGTTTCTCGTACGATGATCGCGGCTGGTAATTTTCGATCAGTGGCTAATTCGATAGTCCGTCGCCGTTTGTTGTTCGTCGTAATACGCCTAAGTAGGTTGACGAAGCGTAAATACAGATTGGAGAACCGTCACGAATTTTGTACGGCTAACAGGAGGGAGCTAACAGAGTCCGACAGTGGTGTGAGTCATTTGTGGTCAGACAACACCGCAACCGGCTGCGTGTAAATTCGCGCCTCCATCAAGTTTCCATCCCGCGGTAATTTTTCCGCGTACCGGCCGCGAACTGCCGCCGGGATATCGGAATTAACGCACTGAAAAACTACAACCTCCCCCCGATTTAATTAATCCCCATACGAGATGCATATTGCAACCCTAAACGACGACGTTCAATGGAAATGAAATTCCGTATGTAAAAATGCGAAGAACAACGAGCTTCGATTCACATGGAAATTTCAAAGTAAAAGTTATTGTAAGATTCAGAAGGCAGAATTTTCAAATAAAAAAAACAGTTCTACTCGTCAAATAATGAATAGAGATTTTTTTGTATCATCAAGTTATTTTCAAATGATAAGAAGAACTTGGTCCGTACAGTTTAAAAATGTTCTAACTTTAATTGAATCCGGGCTTATCAATTTCCTCGCGAAAATCCGAAATCCTGGCGGACGGTTTAATCTAATTTCGCGGCGAGTCAACAACATTATTCAACAGAAGCACGCAACGATGTTTCAAGCTCGGCTTCAACGAAGATCAATGCGAGCCGCATAAAATAACAATCGATATTGATTTATGCAGACACAGCCAGTGAGGTGGATATGATTTATGCAAAATTCCCGGTGAGACGGACTCGCCGTACGCTCAATTACAGACGGGCCACGGTTAAATAACGTAAAAGGTGGGACGGGGAAAGAACAGGAGGCAAATAGAGAGAGAGAGATCGCGGCGCGGGTGGAGAGGTCGCGCGATTGCTTCTTCAAACTAACAAGAGATTAAAACGATTGCTAGACGACCGAATGCGGTCTGATTGCGTTCGTGTTTGTGCAACATTAGCATATTTATGAGGAGGAAATATTCAGCGGTGGGGGGCAAGGGTTGGATCTGATCGATCTTCGACGAGCAAGTACGTTCCACCCTTGGCGCGAATCTTCTTCCCCGCTGATTCGAATAATTAATCGAACCGATAATTCCGAATTGAATTTCAGGCGAAGTCCCGCGAGGAGAGCCCCGCCGCCTCCTTTTTCTCTCGCCTTTGAGAAAGTTTGATAAGAATCCCGCGGAAAGGGGCAAACCGCTTTATTTGCATACCGCATGAATTATAGTCGGTGACGGGAAGTTGGATTAAAAATTATGTAAATAATATTTGACTGGCCCGAGAGCAATATGTTGAACCGGCAAGTTTCATCTTCGTCTCGGAGGTTGCTGACAAAGAAACAGAGCGGAACGTGACTTTTTATCGTGATTCTCGAGGAAAGTGCGAGGGAAACGAAATAAGAATCGACGAAATACTCATCGGAACGGGGGCGAGACCGGGTAGAAATATTTATCCGACGCGAAGAGAGAGAACTTCTTATATAACAGATATATAAACTGTTTCGCGTCGTTTTATTTCAGAGCAAATGTTCCGTCTGTCTTCTATCCTTTGTTTTCAATAGACACTCGGACACGTTATCTCGTGGAAGTTCGCACGTGTCCCTGGATCCCGAGATCCCGGGATTTCCTTTTATTTGTCAATCACAGTCCTCGCTATCCACCTCTCGGTTCGATACCGTGATAATATAAATCGTAAATGCATTTAACGTGTCCCGGAAGAAATATAGAAAATTCTGTGGCATGAAATCTAAATAAATGGTTACACGGCCGGGGCAGTATTTGTCCCGTGAAAACCGCTGTGCTCGCGGAATGTCTGAAGCGAAACGAGAAACCAATCGACACGCAAGAATCACCGATACCTGAATTCACCTCGGATCGGTAATTAACATCGGCTCGAATTTATTTAATGCGCCCGAGCCGAACGGGCAACGTACCGCGGTGTAGCCGGTCAATATTTGTCAACTCGAATTACAATAATAACATCAAAAACTGGCAGTCTGGTCGCACGCGTTTAATACAAACCGTAGCTCGGAAAACGTTATCCAAACCCGATACGGACCGCATCCGGCCAAAACCTGCAACACCTGTCGATTCGCATCGCGCGATACGATATCTCGCTATCAAACCTTCCCGTTTAATTGCTCCGAACAATCCACCCGGGCGCGCCTCAATTACCGGCCAAGCAGCCGGCCACCGAGGCTTGCCGTCGTAAAACCCCGCGCGGAACGGAGCTTCCGACGGCTACCGGCCGGCAGCTGTACAACGTTTGCTAGTCACCGCCAAAGTATTCAACCTCCCCGAGGAGCGCTCGATCGATCGCCAGGGGAGAATGATAATTTCTTTGACGACGGCAATGGTCGTCCGGGAGATTGAATCGGGACCGAGCCAAGAGCGAACGAGCCAGCGACGCTTCTCCGTAGCTACCACCACCCCGTCGCTCCCTCCACTGGTCCCACTACTCTCTTTCGGCCTCGAGAGATCGAGAGATCGATTTGCCTGGACACCGGGGAAGAAGGCCAGCGGCACGCTTGCGGCCGGCTCGAGCCCCTAACCACCGAGGAGAGGGCTTTAAGTGATTGTCGACCAGCGATATGTCCTTTGACCACGGCCGGACCAATCTCGTGAGAAGGATATAATCCGTGCAGGCTGGTATGATTCAATTAGAATCGATCCCCCGGCCGGGCCGCGTCCCCCCTGTCTGTCCGCATCTTCGATTACGGTGCTCTTGAGTCGATGCCAGACGCTAATAGAACGTGAAGAAGAAGCTCGCGACTTTATAAAGGAGCGGAAAGAAACCTCGTATCGGTAAGACTGGTACCGAGGGTCCTGGCGTTTGGCGTTTGCCCGATGGACTCGGGTAGCTAACGCGTGAAAAGAGCCGGTAGAGTCAAAGGGAGTAAGGGAGTAAGATGATTCGGTAAAAGTGGAAAGTTAATTTAAACTAAAGGGCGGGAGGCGAAATAAGCGCTTATTACAGGAGCTATTAGTTATGCGAGCACGAGTTTATCGGATATTATCTGCGAAAGGAGTTCGTTTCAGACGAAGTTAGCCGAAGTTGCAGAAGTTTGTTAACTACGGGCTCTGCAGTTGTCCGAATCTATTAAAACACGGCTACACACTGGCTGCAGCTTACGAATGTGATACATTCATTATAACTTGACGATGTTATTTTCATTTTAAATAATGATGCCTCGAATGTTGCACGAGTAATTTTATTAAGATTGACACGCGATTAATTTCAGGCAGAGGTAGTCGAGCTGTGAAGGTACTTATTAATTTCAAGATTCTAATGAGGATAACGAAGGAATGTAAAGAAATTTTCCGAGAATTTTCGGCAAAGCGCGGATATGCTATAAACATCAAAGAACGCCATTCAATCTACGGAACAGAAACGGGCTGTAAAATATTTTAAAAGGTACCGCTCTACCCTTTCATCTATATTTCAACGATATCTTAGAATTCTCTTGGCTCTAAGGCCCATTGTTTGCAAAAAATTGAACAAAGAAGCTTTGTTTAGTCCGAAGCACAAAGTTTCAGTTCATTCACGCTGTTGCAAAAATGAAGAATTTATGAAGAGTTTAACACGGTTCGTACTTGGTGAAATTTCGCTGATTAGTAAACTGCTCCACCAGAAAAGTATAGTTACGGCTCAAGAAAGATTTATCTGGCAATGGACAAATTTTTCTTTCCGTTTCGTCCGGCGATTACGGCGCTAGTTTATGGAGGTCACGTAAGCACTAAGAGAAAACGGGGTGTACGAAGGCCAAGAGCGAAGGGAACGAGATGAGTATAAGGCCTAGCGCGAATGACCCGCGGTAAAAAGGAAGGAAAAGTCCCGAAGTGCCCGAGGAAATGGCCTACAGACTTTCCCACTCGCGTTTTAAGCACATCCACCGAGACATCCTCCTCGGCAACCATATTTCCCCCGAACGCTTCGCGAGGGAGAACTCGAGATTGGTGGCTCGTTAACGCCGACAGGAATCGTGCAAAAATCGGCCGACTCGTCGGGGCGGCGAATCAACGCGAAAACGAAGAGAGCCCGAGGAACGGTTGAAGAACCCCGTCTGCGATCGTTAGCCAAAGATGGAATCGATATCTCGAGTGATCCTGGGCGGAGCTGGGAATGCTATTAATGCGCCTGGATTGCTCTAATTTCTTTTGCTGTATCACACGACCACTATAAGTTTTCTAGAGAATCGCTCCGATCATCGAACACCGTGAGAATTTGGTTCTCTCAATTTTCGCTTGAAAATGTCAGCACAATAATTATCGCGTTTTCACAGGAATTTATTTCCGAGCGATGTTACTTGAAACGAGTTCAACGGCGCTTCGGATTCTCCGAGGGGAAGAGCGAAACGTTCAAATATTGGCGAATTTCGTTAAAACTTGGTGTTCAATCATTGTTCGCGTGTACCGAACCGAGTCTAAGCAATTATTTGATGCGAAAGTGCATTGATTTCAAGTTCGGTAGGAGTTCGGAAAGACCAACGAAAACTTCAGGCAATGAGTGAAAGTATACAATTTTATTAGACAAAAAGAGAAGTTGACGTTTACCGAATGATCCGAAACGGTATAATTGCAAGAAGTGAATTTCATCGAATTTTCACGTAAAATCTCTCATCCCATTTATCATACGCGCTACTAAAAATGAATAATCAGCTCTGAAGCTATCTACGCTTATAAAATACCAGCTTTTCATGCGAACAGTTGCCTCGCTATCAACACGTTTTAATTGATCAATTTCAACGTGTAAACACGTTGACAGAAGGCAAGGAACAACTGCGCGAATTGTCACACTTTCTCCGCGTTCCGCTAACTCGTAAACTTATCCAATTACTCGGCACGCTTAAAGTTGTCTAATTAACAATGAAACCGGCTGCCGTACTCGCGAGCGAAAAACGCGTTACACGCGTCGAACGCTTCTTACGCACCTGCAATGCTCAAGAGCGTGCAGCTAACGGAACCGTGCTTTCTCGTACGATACCTGCCATCCAATTGTTACATGCGTGTTAATCGACGTATTTTGAAAAAGCTGTATCGTCCGCTTCTTAACTCGGTGGGAATTTTCACCGTGCGCCTCGATATTAGATGAACGCGCGCGCGCTCAGGTCCTGAAGTAATTTAGCCGAACAACGACTTCCAATTAATTCGGACAATTCAAATTCTAACGCAATATGTCACAACCCATCTTGAATGGACGTTTACATTGGCGTTTAGACCGTCTAAATCGCCATGCATTTGCGCTTGTTATGCTCTAAACAATAGAATCTCGATAATCCGACACCTAATAATCTGTCATCAGTGAACGATTCAATTGACTATCTATCAATACGATCCTTTGTCAATGTCCTGTAAATCGAATTTTGCTCGTCCGGAGCCGCGCGCCACGCATTGACGAAACCACAATTTTGTAGAAATTAACATCCGCAGGATTTTAAATGTAAATATCAAATGCGGAAATATTGAGCCTGGAGTTTGTAGTCGATTCTCGGATACACAGCTTGGAACCATTTGAAAGAAAAATTGCCGATATTCAATTATTTAATTAAATAAAAGAAATAAAAATATTTGCACTTTCAATAATCACGTATCACGAAACATCCTGGATCGGCAATCGAGAATCGACTACAGTTTCTAATCTAAACAACACTGAATAGGCGAAATAAAAAAAATGTCTCGTTCAGCTCGATCGAGAATTTTTAAATTGCAACGTAGTTCCGGTTCATCGCATTCCCATTTAGCCAGACGCCTGGCCGATGAAGAAATAAAAGAGCAGCTAAAAGCGGTACGCTGTGTCGTGGAAAGCAAACGGAAAAATATCATTGACCTTTTGGTCGGAATTCAAGGCTGCCAGGCGGAAAATCCGGGGGAACGGGATCCGAGATCGGTATCGGGGCGTTCCGAGTTACACGTAGCACGAGGATGGTGTAGGTCACGCGGAAATACCCTTTCCTTCCACCCATTTCTGAGACGTGGGAGCTCGTCGGAAGCTCGTCGAACATCGACGACGGGGAGCTTACGGCCTGATCGACCCCTCGAGGTCGTTATATCAGGAAATGGAACGAACTGTGCGCGCCGAGACTGCGAGTCGCAACCCTACGAGATTCCGTCTTGTGTACTACTAATCGTTGTACGTTCAAGCACAGATACCGCGATTTCTAATGCCAACTGTTACGCGTGGAGGCACGAAGGAAAAGCAGGACAACAGGCTCGTCGTTAGGTATTGTTGAGACTAAACGAAACAACGCTATAGATTTCTTAGACTTATCAGTGCTTCTACTTCGATTCTTCGCAAATCACAAAGGAACTTCAGCTTCAATGAGAGAAATGGCTGGCTCGAGAAAGAAAAATGTAGCTTGATGTTTTTAGAGATAAGAACATGTCCTGAAGATAAAAAATTTCTAAATCATTTAGAGAATGTAAATTTACCGTCAACCACCGATGGAAGAGAAAACAATGAGCTTTCATGGATTTTCATGAAAGAATAATTAAAAAAAAAGAACAAGAGAAGGAGCTTAAGCTTGTTCAAGGGAGGTCGTTGCACCACGAAGCCTTCAACGAATACCTCTGACCCGAAGGTTCAACTGCGAAACCTTATTGAGCAATTCGATGAATAGCTTAGAAGAAGCGGGTGTACGAGCCGTGGAAATAGGTGGGGAAAGAAAGAGGAAAAAGAAAAGGCCGGGACGAATGGGAGCGTGGAGAGAAACCGGTGGCGGCGTGAAAAAGTAAACGCCAACTCGCTAAACAGAAGAACGATGGAATAAGCTGATGGGCGCACGGCGGTGTACCAGGAAGCAGGATTTATGTTCCTAGAAGGATCTACGTCCTCCGGTAACTTGGACGAGTTCACGAGTACCTCGATACATTTAACCACGCGCGTCCCCGGCTCCGTTCCACAACCTCGGAGACACGCAACTCCGTTGTTATTGTTCCGTTATTTAAAATATCGAGCGCGTGCAACGAAACCAAAACCGGTCGTTGAAATGAAATCGTGAAGCGTCGGATATTATTTCGCCATTAAAAGCGAGGCACGCGGCTGGGATCTTATATCTCTTGAAAATACTATCGGTTGAAATATGGATCACGCTCGGATAATGTCAATTTTCAAGTCTGTTTTCACGGGAAACATGAACGGTTTCTCGGTGAACGGCGAAGTAATCGACGAGCGACGGCCACGGGGTGGCCGGAACTTAAAAATTCATGTCGCGGAGGTTGGAAAAATTCGCGGAATCCGTCGAGATAAACACGAGACGCTGGGAAATTCTGGCCGGTAACTCATCCGACGAGCTTTATCCGTCCCGGGGAAAATATACGAGCGACCGCGGTCTGAATATCGCGAAGCTTCGTTAACTCGAATCCGACTCTTGAAGCTTTACGACGAATTCCAGCCGGGCGGAACTTACCTCGCGAAGTTCTACCCGCGATTTTTACTATCAGCCCCGCGTAAGCGCGGAACGTGAAAGGAGAATACGTACTTCGAAGAAGTTCCCGAGGTGCCAGAATTTACGTGTGAGCTCCCGTGAAAAATCTGTTATTAAGTGAGATGAGAGGGCCGGCTGCTTTGGGAAATGGTACGAAGCCCCGGAGCCTAATCAACTAGAAATTCTGTAGGAGCTTGGAAATTCCGTTTTTCCGCTAGTCGATATTCGGTGAAAATGTGTACGTGGGGCTTGGGCAAGAAAGAGCTTTTTACGTGGCATTTTAGTCGAAGATGTAACCCCTCCTTGATTCGCCTATTTCACCGCGTGAACTTCGACGGTGAATTTCTATCACGGGTTATATACTCTTTTAAATCATCAAAATTAAACGGTACAATTATATTTTGAAGCTTGAAAACATTACTTCAGGAGTTGACTTAAAAATCTTATAAAACTACGAGGATATAAAATTAAATTATATAAAGTCGTAAAAAAAATGTAATTATGAACTGATCTTAAAAATAACGATATTTTAAAAATCATAGCTACTATAGGATTCTCGGCGCGCTTAAAATTCCTACGGTGCAGGCACAGGCAATGCAAATTCAATAAACGGGAAACCTGAATATGTATTCACTTGAGAGCTGCTTCTTTAGCCAGAGACTCATAAAAAACTCGTAAAGATCTTGTAAGGATATCGAAACCCATTTCCCACTTATACCCGAGCTACAATTTCCTCGATGCCGAGCCCGGGATGCGATCAATCCAAGTGAATATTGAAACTTAACAAAAAGATTAGAGGTCCCTCGGTAGTTATTAAAAAGTCGCCGTCTGAATCGTTAAAAGATAATATGGAACCGCAAGAATAGAAGAGGAGGAAAACATATTACAAAAAAAAATTACTAAGGCATTCAGTTCGGGTTTTCGAAGTGTGAAATTGAAATTCAAGAGTCCGACGAATATTCACTTCATTCGTTCGGATCTAAATCCCGCGTTAACTGAATGCAAGGGAAAAAAGATAGCGAGCGCGAAGTTTTCCGAAGTAACTTGCCCACGCCCATTTCACAGTTCCCGTCCGCCCGCGAGCGTAAAAGGAAAAGACACAGGAGGGGGAGAAGAAAAAAGAGCGGACGATTCTCGCGTTCGCTAAGCAGAATTCGACGTCCTCGCGTGGATGCGAAAACTTTTCCCGAGGACTTCTCGGGACGTTTGTCGCGCGCGCTATGATACGCGAGCACCCCGAGTATAGAGAAATAGGTGAGCCGGAAAAGAAACGGGAAAGTTATCCAACGACTCCTAGAAATGTAGTCTTTTTACGTTCGGCGAGAGAAACAGGTACGGTCGTGTGCGGGTCGTCGGAACGGGAGCGAGAGAGGACCGGGGTGATTCTTAGCAGTTGAGATCGCTACTGCGAGAAGACGTAGAGACTGTCTTCAGGAAATCCAGAAGCCTCCGGGTAAAGGATGTGCCCGAAATCGGGGATGCAGAACCGTGATTTAATTGGCTCTCGCCAGAGTTTATAGGATTAGATCGGATTCAACGCGATTCATTTAAAATAGAACCAATGCTCTCTCGCGAGGAAACTGTTTATCGTATAAAGAGGTTGCGAATTACAGATAATAGAACAGATAATATGTAAAATAAGAGATAATACCGAAACTGAAAAAGGAAATTTCATTTTGAAAACAACCATCGCGAAACAATCGAGCATATGATATAAAAAAATGGATGACAATCGGAAGGGACTCTCCTGGCTCCTGTTCTCTCTCATCCCCTTTGAAGAACGGAACGGGGGAAGACGAAACCCTCCCACTCGGCTCCAATTCTTTCTCGGCCCTGAATCTCTTTGAAATCGAAGATTTCCACTCTCAAGAACACAGTCGCGCGGAACCAGGTCGTAATTCTTTGATGGAGAGACCACCTCTAAGCATGCTAGATGTGTGCCTCGCATTTTCAAAGAAGCAACTGTCGATGATGAGCGAGTAGCTGCGTCGAGCGAGAGAAAAAGGTGTCCGATTGTAATCTAAGCCATGTTACTCTGCCTATTAACCGTACGCTCCCTCGAGCGATCAATTGCTGGAAGTCTCGAAGAAAATCTATGATTTTTTTAACAACAAAAATTATGTGTCAAATCCAGAGAAGAAACATTTTCAATATTTATTCAAGCGTATATAATATGCGTTCAGGTTTGCCGTTAACCGTAGACCCCCAGCTTCATAAACTTCCATAAACGGGTCGATGCCCATTGAAATAGAAGCTGTCGCGACGCACGAGCATGCAGAAGTCGATTTATCGAGCGACCTTCGCGGCGTGACACACTTCTTTCGGGACGCAAATCCCGTACCTCGGAAGGAAGAGCCCCGTAATTGGGAGATGAACGTATTACGACCTGACCGTCCAAGATTGATGATCGTCGAATAGACGAACTGCTCCGCTCTCCGCCTGTCGGCGGGAGAAAAGCGAGCAAGAGGACTTCGTCTCGCTCCGGTGAGCTGAGCTTGCATCCAGCCGGGGTGGAAATTATCTCTGCCCGATCTGACAGCAGTCTAGCCAGCCTGGCTGGAAGAGTATTGCGCGTTTGAGCGCGACGCCGCGCCGCCTTTATTTCGCGCCAACGGTTGATAATTCCCGCGTGTAAACGGCTCCAGGGAATCCGCGGAATTATTCGCCGTTCGCCACGGCGCGGCGCGAGAAATTCCGCTTCCCCAAACTGGTTCGCGGGTATTGGGATGGGAATACTTAACCCCGAAACGCATGTTCAACGTATCGCGGAAATTGAAATATGAGGAGTCATCGGCAATTTCTGACGTATTCTTACCCCAATGAACACGTAAATATCAGTACAGTAAAATCAATGATTTCAAGAAATACGTGGAGCGTCAGAACGACGTCTGACTTGTGCCTGAGGCAAACTCCTTGGGACAAGAATTTCTTCATTAAAGATTAACATTTTTCGTATTTACAGATGTATATTTCTTTACGCATTCGAGTTTAAATAACCTGTTAATTTGTTAGAATTGAAATTAACACCTTACAGCATCCGAAGTTCATGGGTGCTCTTCGCTCGAAGATACTGAATTTCGCGGCGCTTGATGTAATACTATACAAACTCCGAGAGATCTGAACCTCGTAATAATTAGACAATCAATTAACCCGCGATACGTTCTCCGAAACTTTCGGGAGCACGTTAAGCGTCAAGAAACTGTCCCGTCAAACAAGCGTACGCACACTCGCGCGTACGTCCGCATTTGACGTTGCATGCCGTCTAAACTAACGAGGTTGCCTCGCGTTTAATAGTAAAGCCGAACGTGATCAACGACCGAGGCAACATTGATCAATGATAAAAATTTATTAATTAAGATTTGATACTTAAAGAAGATTATGATAGAATTTATAATAAAATGTCTAATAAATATCGGTAATTAAAAATGAATGTACATAGTGAAATTGATTAATATGAGATTAGTCGAAGTGTCGCCTCAAGGTTTGATGGTCGAGTATCTATAGATTCTTGCGAGTCAGGCCAATTCGGACGAGCCGGGGATAATGAAACGAAAACAAGATCCCGTTCGTTAATCGAGTGTCCACAGGATAACTTTGCTCGAAGCCGAGCAATCCTGTTTTATCCCGTGACTGCAGCGATGAATAAAACAGCGTGGTAACGGCTACGAAATCATACCGACAAGTTCCCAGCCCCATCGTTCCCGTTCTGTTTTTCATCTACCCTTTGCCCGTTCGTTCGCCTATTGCTCCATCGTTTTTCCGTCTACGCTTGACTTTTCTAATCTTTGAGAGCACGCGGAAACCTCGTTTTTTCGCGGCGCGCTTTCTGATCGGGAAGCTGGGTCTACGAGAGCAAAAGGAAGAGAATAGAGGACGCGTCGGACCACGTTCGGAATCGAATTTCACGATTTTAGTAATTGGATGATTTTAATCATAACGATCGAGAATCTAACAGTGGATGTAACCGAAGCACTTCGATTTCTCTGGATGAAATATAAAATCTCCTACACGTACGGCAATACCTTTCTGCAATCGTCGATTTTTCTCTTTTGCTTTCCATCTTCCCGGTTGATCACTGAAAAAGGAACCGGGGAAAAGGTTCCCCGTGGAATAGAAAGTGTCTGTTGGTCAGAAGTAAAGAAAATGGAATAAGAGCACGTACGCCGGAAGCGGTGTTTCGAGAATAACGTTCAACCAGAGGCAGGTTGCGTAAGGAGAGGATCCCAAACAAAAGGACCCTGGTAACAAACTCGTGGCCCGTTCCATTGTGGATTCGCAGTGGCCGAATCGCGCCCGGAAACGAGCGAGGTGCGATACGTGTGTACGAGCGCACACGTGCCCCGACGGTTCTCCCCCGGTCGACCTCGGTGAGAAATCGAAACGAGAAACACGGAAGGGGAAACGAGCAGAGATTTCGTTTCCCTCCTCCGCGTTTCAAGATTGATGACTCGGCTGATGAGGATTGATCGCGTGGAATAATTTCGGACGAATTTCTAAATGTACGAATTCGCTTTCCGAAATCTTTCCTAAGAGCCTCCTCGGGAAATTACCGTCCCGGTTAAGAAGGATCTTTCGACGATGACCCAATGGCCTCGGTTAGATTTTATAAAAATTCACTTTTAATTAATAAAAATTAGA
>SHCU01000026.1:421042-456182 GCA_004307685.1 Ceratina australensis
ATATTATTCTTCACGAAGAAATCTCATCAGGTACAGGACCTATGTGCACGTGAAACCATGACTAATAATTGGGGGAAGTATTCTGATATCCGAGTTGCTATGTATTGTAGATGAGGAGTGAGAGAAATTATAGTTCCGCTTGAGCTCGGTGCAACAAACATAAAGGAGAGATCGCGTTATGCACGCGCCGTTGCGGAAAAATGAGAGGAAGACACAAGGCAAGTGGAGGAGTCGAGCCAGCGCGGCGCGTGGTATAGTGAACGCCTCCTTGTTGTAAAACTTCTCACGACAAGTAACCCGCTCCAGAAAGCTGTCAGCCATTTTCATAAGCTCGAGAAACTCCGCCAAGTGGGAAACCGAAACGAGGTCGTGAAAGGAAAGGGCCAGTAGGTGGAAGAGGCACCGGTTCGCGTAGAAACCGGTGTTTGAGGGCTGCGAAACTGCTCGCACGACCGATCGGCATGACGCTTGGAAATGAAGCAGGAACCAAAGACACCGAATAAAATTATATTGACCAATTCGAAGATTCTATGTAGTTTAAGTTAATTCTCCAATTACTTAGACTTACTTTTCACGATTATTTTAAAGCACAGCAACGGCAATGATACAAGAATTGACGATTGAAAAAGGGATAAGACTTCTTGATGCTCTCGTATGAGAATCCTATTTTCCCGAGCATTTACGTCAGCTTTCAGTTTCTCCTCCCGTATTATAAAGTATGAGGAATATTTCTGAAGCGCAACACTCGAGACAGGTCCCTTAAAAAAAAGGAAGAGAAAATCTTCCATGAGGAGACGCAGAGATTTTATCCAATTGCAATGATCCTGTCCTGAACAAAGTTACCATTGCGAATGCGTTATTATCACATGTCAGGATATAGTTCTACGGAATACCGCGTCTCTGTTGATGAACATCTTCCAGGAAAAATGTGTATTCCATTTTTATTTTGAGCTTGCAGGAACAGGTCATCCGCGATCAATGCAGTGCCAAGGTATTAATTGTTGAAAGTAATTCATGAGAAAGCAAAGTCCTAGAATCGATTTAAAAGGAAAAGTGTCGAGTGTCTTAAGTAGTTACGGATTCTCCAGTCGATTTGAATAAGTCTGATCTCGTTCGACTAGTACGATGCGATCTCCGTGTTCCTGACTCATACGTAGGGGAAGCTAATTTTTGTGGAAAACCACAACGCCGACATATATATTAATATAATATTTCTGAATAACATTCATCATTTTTTCAATCATATCTATTATTTCAAGTATGACAATTCATTCAGCGGATGTGTACTATATATATTCTCGTATGTATGATAACATTATTCCCTCTATTATAATTTTATGTGCGTAGGTCTTATCGAGGCGCATCGAGAAGGCAAAATCGCGAGTCTTATAGGGGTCGAAGGTGGTCATTCTCTGGGGAATTCCTTGGGCGTTCTCAGGACATTTTACGGCCTGGGTGCGAGATACCTTACCCTAACGCATGCTTGCGATACTTCCTGGTGAGTACATTCCAAACCACTTTTTTGAGGAACAAAAATGCGGGGCTAAGCTCATAAATAAAAACTGTGCAAAAAATGAAGCACGAAAATTTCTCTTTAAACCGACAATTAATCATAAATCAACTCATAAGGTAAATGCATTGGTAGAATTATAATAATATAACGTTTTGCTCATTTTAATATCGGCAATGAACAGATGGATTTTTAATTATCCCATTATTTTCGATGTTTCTGGCCTGTTAATTAAACTATCGGTGTATGTATTTGATACGCGCTGCAGCCCGGGATGAATCGATATTTAGTCAATTCTCGATACCAGAACATCCAACAATTTAATTATTAAACTGCAAACCGCGTACTGAGATGTTGCTATTACAGGTGCTGAATTATTTGCGTTGGTCCATCACGCAAATTAATAATGTTTCCAAGATACAAACCGCGACTATTAAAAATGTAATGACATCAAAAGTTCGTTGAACGCGGACACTTGATTCGTCGAGCGACGTGCGTTTAATTTGGAAGTGAAACGAGCAGCCGAAAAATGTTTGCATAAACATTGGCACTTGAAAACTGGCGCATCGGCCCGATTCCGTATAAAGCATTCCGTGGCCGAGGGAGATTTCTCGGTTTCAATTAATCGGCCAACGAAACTTCCACCGTTTCGCTCTTTCACCGAGCAAGTAGAAGTAGGTACTTTTTATCCAGACCCGTTCCGTCCCGCTTTGTACCGTGATCCATCGCGAAAGAAAAACCTATCCCACGGCCGATCAGCCTGAAAGAGCTCGAAGCAATCTAAAACGTTGGCGCACAGAAAATTCCCTCCATCTCAGCGATTTCAGTACCCTGCCAAAACCTACACTTACGTCTTACGTTCGAAGAAATGAACGGCCAAAGAACTTTGTTTCGAAACGGAACGAAACGAACGAACTTTCCTTCGATCCGACGATCGCGGCCAAGTCATATTCCGTTACACCGAATCCTGTTCCCTGTCACGGGATGAAAATTCACTTGTTAAACGAAAACCCGAACGAGACTTATCCGATCGCGTGAGATTTTACGACGCGTCGAATCACGAGGAGAAATTACGTAAAATTAGAGCGATCGAAAATGGATGACTCTCGGTGAACGAAATTCAAGATTCCGGGCTCTCGTGGCGCGGTACGAATGGGCTGGAAAATTCCCCCCGAAAAAAAATCCAGGAATCACTGTACGTTCGATAACCAGTCTCTTTTACGAGAGGTTGATCTCTCGCGAGGAATTCTCTTTCACTACCGTAGCATCGAGAAAGTTTCGTGCGGTTTCCTTTTCGCCCGCTATATTTCAACGGAATTCCCGAGATTCGCCGTACGGTTCAATCTACGGAAACCCGATCCGTAGCCCCGAAATCGCAGCGACTCGGACTTCCGGAGAAACATGGTACTGTCAGTGAAATAATGTCGAGACGCAGTGGAAATGTGAGTTCCTTGAGACAAGTTTTATGCGTCCCATGGTGGCCCTACGATCCGCGCCGTGCCGTTGTAAACAGAGCTTTACTTTTTATGCATCTCTTCAATTCCGTCGGCTTCCACCGCGGTAAACATCGGCGAGAAATCTTTATTTCTAGCTACTCGCGTTCCAACGTCCGCTTGCAAACGCCCGGTATCTCGAATTAAATAACAAACGAAATTATATACTTTTCTCGTTATTCAAGTAATTTCCTCTTGCCTTATATTTGATGAATTTTCGACAAATTTATACTTTGATACTGCTTCCTCTAGTAACGTGTTCACCGTATCAAGCGGAGACCGAGAATCACCTCCGCAAACGGTTGAAATGTAACTTTAATTTTCCAATTACTGAAAGCACTCCGCTGATTTCTATGTGTAGGTAGCATTAAAAAATTCAATGAGTACGAGGATTGCGGTCACGGCGATTCGAAATCTGAAATCGTAACGAGCGGTAGGAAACGGGGGAATAACAAATTCTTTTCAGATATCAGATACGACGCCATTAAGCATCAATTTTACAGAGAACACTCCTCCAGCGGCGGGGGGTTCGGGTACCTTAAAACGCGTCCGCAACACGACCTACATACTTTCCGCATCGAAAGCTCGCCATTAAATCGGAATAATTCCATGAACCCCGTCACAAAGCCGGAATTTATACTCGTGGGAGTTGCCACGAGGGATGACCCAGCAGCGGCGCGGCGTATCCGTCCGATCCGATCGTGAATACGAACGTACGACACGGTGTATGCCAGACATCGTTGCCCGTAACTAACGTCCCTGGTCCAAAGTATCAGACGACAATGGATGTCGACCCGATTCAGCCCGCTTTTCAATCCTTGCCTACTTTGTGCGTCCCTCGACGCCGTACCTACTGCGGCCCGTAAATAAGAGACCCGAGTCACGCTGTCCTCGAACAAATCCCTCTTTCGATGCTGCATATTCCTCTTTTCAACCCTCTCGCCTAATACGCCTCAGCCTCCCGGCGCACGAGGTGTCGGGTAGAAGAAAAAGTAAATATACATACGTCCGTAATGGAATTCAGATCATACGACAAATTTCGGTGTACGCGAAAACATTTGATTTTATAAATTACATACTTAACTCTCTTCGGGCCCGTGTAACTTTCACGTCACATTTTCAACTTATCGATATTTTATACTTTTATACACAGATACAGACATTATAGGTTGTTGTTCCCTGTCAAGTCATATATCGAATATATTGCAAATTGTTTAAGCGAAAGAATTTTTTCGTTTGTAATTCTCGTTTATAATTATTAACCCTTTGCACTCGAAGTTTTCTTTCATTCATCACCGCTTGTCTGCTGTTATCGAGAACGTCATTATCCGCGAGTCGCGATCGTTATTTGTCAGCACAAGTGACTTGCCTTTATCTTTATGGTATGAACTAAAAATTATTTGCATTTTCTCCATAGCTATGTGCTCAAGTTTGAAGACAATTTTAAATGGCTCCGTTCCGGAACCCTCGAGTGTAAAGGGTTAAGTTTTGGTTCCTCCAAATTTTTGGGATTTAAAATGAAAATTCGACCCATAGAGGTTAAACAGTTTCTCTTCATTTCTCTTTGTCATTTACATAAGCGTAGAAGAAGCAAGGAAATAAATATCGATCAATTTATCGCTTCACTGGCCTTGACAAAACTCAACGTTGATANATGGTATGAACTAAAAATTATTTGCATTGTCTCCATAGCTGTGTGCTCAAGTTTGAAGACAATTTTAAATGGCTCCGTTCCGGAGCCCTCGAGTGCAAAGGGTTAAGTTTTGGTTCCTCCAATTTTTTGGGATTTAAAATGAAAATTCGACCCATAGAGGTTAAACAGTTTCTCTTCATTTCTCTTTGTCATTTACATAAGCGTAGAAGAAGCAAGGAAATAAATATCGATCAATTTATCGCTTCACTGGCCTTGACAAAACTCAACGTTGATACGCCATAAAAAATGTTAGACGTCCACGTAATTCTGAGAGGCGGCGTGTAAATTATCTTGCTGATAATTATCGAAAGAGAGAAAATTCACTGGTCATCGATTATCGGGTGTTATCGCGGCAATACCGAGCCACATTAGGAAAGGTGTTCCGTAGGCATAACGACAATTTCTAACCGGCGTTCTCTATCTGGCCGGCCTATTTCTCGCGCCCCCTTTGTCTCCGTTCCCGGGTGTTCTCGTAGGAACGGGGAATTGCCGAGACGATTGGATTTTCCGTAGTTCTCGATGACGACGAGCTGTCGACCTTACTCTGAAAACGTTTCCGCGAGGCGACGGTACAGCGCTGGCGGTAGCGGGAATCGACCGAGAGAGAGAAAGATTACCGACTTTCCTCGAATTAAATTTTCTACATTTTCGCGAATCGATGCCGACCTCTCGGCCCCTTTGGCTTCCTTCCGCCCACCGGAACTGTCCCAACGCGTGTTCCGGAATCGCTTCTCACCGGAGACAAATTATTTCTCGATTCTCAAACCGATCCGGCAAATTGCAGCCCCCCCATTCGTCCGGATTAAATTTTACCCGCGGGAAACAAGAAGCGAATATCATTTTAATCGTCTCACCCGACTCCTCTTCAGGGCGAATGGATAATCATTTTTCGTACATTAACCCCGGGAAATTGAATCACAGTCGTCGGTCCGATCGACCGCTTTGGTTACCGCTGATATCAAATTACCATAATAGAACGCGATACGGGCAAGAACGCTACGAGAGCGGATTAAGTGGTACAGCTAAACGATATATCAGACATCGCGAGGAGCGTTATGAAATCATAATAGGATTCGAACAACACAGCGTACAATTTTAAATGCTGAATACAACCATTTATAACTTAATCTCTTCGAGAGTTAACAACTCCGATCGTGAACCGTGTTCCAATGATAATGGATGCGAATGAGTTTGTACGAAGTTTAACAGCGACCCATTAGAAGCGAGCATTGCCGATATTTAGTTCTGAAAAGGAAAATTTCCGACGCGAGGTTTTAGCTTCGCCCTTTTTGACAAAGTGTATAACATCGAATTTATTGACGTCCGGATGTATAAGTATAAAGGGAGCGACTCGACGGTGGCGAGAAATCGCGATTGCACACGTGAAAAATGTTATCGGCGGTTTCCGAGTGAAGAAAAACGAAAGCCCCGGTGTATTGAAAAATTATTGAATTTTCCGGCAGTTTTACGCGGCGAGGAGAAAAGAGTTCTAACAGACATTTTCTTGGCAGGGCAGTCTGTTCTGTTGGCGAGACGAACAGTACCCAGGACTCAACGCCAGGCCTCAGTGAGTTCGGAAAGGTGAGTTCACATCGAGACAAACCAATCGTACTAACGATAACATACACTGTAATCGTAACTAATCATTCTATTTCTGGTGACAAATATATTTTACAAGCAAATTTGGTAAAAGCGGAATGACATAGATTTTCATCGTTCGATATAAATTCCGATCCGTTTCAATAAACGTATTTTTATTGAACCCTCCCAGCGGGAGCGTGCACGACAACATCTTTCTTTATGAAAACTCTACTTTGAACGTATTTTCCATTGAAATAAATATGAATAGGAGGCGACCTGATCAGATCCCGTAAAAATTTCCACGAAACAATTAAAGCGAATTAACCAAATGTAAATTGAGAGGGTATTATACAAAGCGAGCTATTCTAATTAAAATGACTCGGTGAAAAAAGAACGTATTCCGCGCGTCTTAAATGAATACCTTGCCGGATATTTCCTGCGTATTGAAAACGGTCGGACGAGATATTAAAGAACGATCGCTTTCTGCGATAAACGCTATATTTATAAGTAACCGTAGCACTCTCTCTGGTTATCTCTCTCTTTCTTCCAACGAACGGAGCTAAATAATAATCAATGGAAAGCAATCAATGACGGCGCGCGCTCTATTTACGCGACGCTTCTTCATTCTTTGCGAAGTTATGAGTGTGACCCAGTTCCTATTCACGAACCGCGGTTCGAAGTTTCGCGCGCTAAAACAGAATCGAACGAATTTTCTGCTACAATTTTTAGCATTCGTTACACGCCGGCCCGATGGTACAGGCGAGAGAGGAAAGAAAAAAGAATTACAGGTGAATCTTTTCCCGTAACAAGAACGAAGACTTTTTTTCATTCGATCTCGCGGAATTTGTAGTCTCTCGGTGGTTCGCATCGCGCGATGAAAAAAAAGCAGAGACGAGGAAAGGTGATACAGAGAAAGAGTGAGTGGGAGAGAGAGAAAGAGATAGGGGAAAAGAATTGCAAGTAGAGAAGATGCAAACGAGGACGTAAATCAAATAAGCTATCTCTACTATCTTTCCCACCATCCACCATTTCCCTCTACTTGCATCCGCTCTTCTGCACGACGCTGCCCTTTGCCTCTTTGTTTCTTCCCACCGCTCTCTCATTTACAGTACCGTGCAAAAATTTCAGTTTACTGTTTCTGTAATTGTAAAAAAGATCTTGCCGAAATACACATCTTTCGGCGGAAGCGAAAATAAACTATAGAGGATTCGAAATTCTACATCGATACCTCTTCGGAATTAGAACTCTCTTCGATTTAACACTATTTCTACCGCGATTTTGCGTATACCTATTTCGAACCGTATGCACTTTTTTAAATCCAGGATGAACTCGAGGAAAATGATATCGCTGAATTAATTTAACTTGAAAAGCCGAAAAATTAATTGTGGAGAAATGATGAAATTTAATGAATAATGTTTATTTAAAATTTGAAAGGTGTATTTTGACAGGTGGAAATAGTGTTAACACATTCGCGACCGGCAAATTTTTTTCGTTTCTAATACTGAGTACCGGCAAGAATAATGAAATTCTGAAACTGGTTGCCGTAAACTTGTATCGTTAAAACAAGGATAAAAATGACAAAATTTGTTTTGAAATATAAATGTTGCAATTATGTGTTGTTTAAGATCAAAAGATTTTTATAATTTGTATACTTGCTTTAGAAATAAAATTTAAAATGACGTGAATTCGCGTCAGCGGTCGCGAATGTGTTAAGAGAAAATACGTAATACCCGTTTTTGGTCGAAACTTTTGAGCAGTATTGTACCCGCGAAGCAACCCCTTTAACTCTGCCTATATTGTGTTTGTGTGCAAGCGCGAGACCACCATTGCCAGACACGGCTCGATTGTTCAAGCACACCGTCGACTATATCGAATACAACGTCGGAACAAAATCGTTATTGCGGAGGGGGCACGCGGCAACGCTGCCAGACGATTTACTATAAAATTCCACTAATCTGAGGATTTCAAAGCTATTCCGGGGTTGTCTTATTCCATTCCCTCTCCGCAATAGCACGGTGCAGAACGCTGTTACGATATGGGCTGAAAATAATTTTGTGATGTAACCCGAATCCCCGAAAGATTCTCTTCCTTGTTGTTTCCCTCCCGATATTGAATTCGAGTGGCTTTCAATACCGCTATATGACATTGCGTAAGCCCGCGAACGAATCGCGATAAAATGTTTCGTTCTAGCAAAAATAAATATTGCAACGTCTAACGGGGGGATCGTTCAGGAAGCATAAAAAGGGGCAACAAATATTTAAAAAAAAAACGAACAGTAACAAACAGCATCGGTCAATTTGCGATGGTCAGACCCGAGAGGAAAAATGAAAAAGTAGACGTACTAGTTTCTATCTACTGCGTTTGAAACATGATCCGGAATCCATGTAAACCTCGAAATATAAAAGGTAAAAGCAAGTGCGAAAGGTCCTGCAGCCGCTTTCATATTTATCCCTCGGAGCTGCACAGCTTTCCCACGAAGCCTTTCTCTTATTTAAATTCGAAACTATATCCTCCACCCGTGGTCGACCAGGAGATATATTTCACGAAGTGGTTTCATTCGATGTGCATATGCTCGCATTCTGTATAGAATATTTTCCCTCTCCTCTTCCTATCTTATCCTTCGATTGTACCGAACGCCACAGCACTTCCCATCTACATGTTTCTTTATGTAATGCTCGTGTTCATAAAATTTCTGTATGAATGCAACATTCAATATTTACGTTACCATCATGGTTCATTTCTCTTCTTATCGAAGACAACCGTGACCTCTTGATGTAATAGGTAATTAAATAAAGTAACAGAAGTGCATTTCCAGAATTAAGTTCACTCACGAATGCGCCGATGAAAATCAAAATACCCTTTCCTTCGCCTGATACATATTAAATATTGTATACGGAGGGGCGAAAACGAGTGGCTGTATAGAAAGGTAGCTTAAATCGATGGAAACACCTCGTCCCCGTTGTCTCTACAAAATCGCGCGTGCCGAGAAAAACGAGCATCACTGACTTCTCGTTAGAGCCACGGTGTGCTCTCTCTCTCTCAAAAAAACAAAAAAAAAAGACATACGCGCGCATATAGACGCGCAGACACGGTGCCCATTGTGTTCCTTCTTTTCCTTTCTCTCGTATCGACGTCCATGCTCTATGCATCGTTGCTTTTTTTTCTACTATTTTCGCCTGATAGAAGAGGCGGCTTGCTTACGCCATCGATTAATGTTCGCTGGTCGAAACACCGACGTTTTCTTCGTCCCCTGATATCTTTCACCTCTATTCTGTTCTCCACCTTCCCCTGGCCCGGTTTCGCTTTTTCGTTTAACTGCTTGTGTATCATCGCATAAGATCGCGTTAATTCTCACAAGGAAAGATGTAGAGTTTCGAACGATGGTGTAATATCCCAGCTAGCGCGTTAACGAAAGTCAGGATCATCTTTCTTAATCAACGGCCTGTGAAATTGCACCGAAAAAATTAAGGATATCTCGCTAGACCGAGCACACGTACTAACCTCCCGGCGTTCCAGAGTAGTTACGAGTAGCACGACTTCTAATTGTGTGAAATTGCTAAGCTCCCATAAACTTTCCGGAGTCCTAAACCGCTGAAGCGAGGAAGCTAAGAATTTTCATTCTCAGACTGCCCCGGTCGTTTTTGCTCCTATCTAACCGTTCCAATTCAGAATCTGCTTTTTTCTATTTAATTAATTATATAAATACTTCATTTCATTAAAAATTAATGAACGTTTCGTTTAAAACACATCAATTGCCTAAAACATTAACTAAAATAAAAATAAAACATTAACAAAATCGTGTTTTCGTTCAGATAATTAAAGAAGCCCGTGCTCACATGATTACGTATGTATACACAAAGCCATCCGTTATGGTTGTTAATTTCTGTAATGGCCGCGGGCAGACGTGAATGTAAAACGCGGGGGTACACGTGTCCGGCGCGTCGTCGTCGAAACAAAATTCTAGTCGGTTCGCGTCCGGATAAAGTTACCGGCAAACTGTAAAATCACGTAATCTCTTTGGCGGCGGTATGAAAATTTGCATTCTAACCGTGCGTGTTCGCGAAATTACACGCGGTTCAATCAAATTCGCGTATGAAAACCGGGGCGGCCCCCGCGTGTATCGATCGCCCGCTACGTGACAATTATTTATCGTGTCCATGCGGCGCGTTCCATGACCGACGGTATTATTTATTCCGCCCGAAGGCAAGAATCAAATTAGCGACGCGCGGAACGATACGTTCTTGAAATTGCACCGCACCGCCAGCCCCGGCGCGTGCATTTAATTATCGTTGATTGATATAATTCCCTTTTGTACCGGTGTTTTCAATGGCTATCGAGTATCCAACCATTTTCGCTTATCCACAAAAGTTTATCAACCTCGTCCATTTTACTGAAAAAATTGTTTCCTTCTGCCGGCTGCTTTTTTAGCGTTAATTTTTTCAGGGATACAAAAGAGATTCAAAAGAGTCGAATGGCTCTCACGGGAGATGCATATTTATTCCTTATTATTTTTCAGGCAGTTGTCCGGGAACTAAACAGACTGGGAATGCTAGTGGATCTCTCTCATGTCTCGACGAGGACCATGAGGGCTGCCTTGCAGACGACGAGGGCACCGGTGATTTTCTCTCACAGCGCTGCCAGGGCACTCTGCAATTCCACTAGAAACGTGCCAGACGACGTGCTTAGAAATCTGGTGAGTTTCCAGCGCGAGCGCGACCGCAGACCGGCGGGGAAAAATTAGGAGCATGCAAATGCGATAGGATACCGCGGCGAGGTTAAGCCAATTTCGATACTCGATCGTTCGTGCACTCCCCTTTCCGCGAATTGAACGTTCGCCTGTTATTTTTGCTAAATCCAATCCCTTTTCACCGGAGCTCGAGAGAGTGTAGCCGCGCGATTCTTGAATACAAAATTCGCGAGAGGAATATGTATAAAATGAAATTTACAAATGTTTTTCGGCTGGAAATTCAAATATTTCATCCGGCACAAGTCCTCCCGTTGTTCTCCGCGTTAAATCACCGGTTAAAAGTAACCGAATAAACGCGCCGGCAGTTTCCGTTGGCAAACGAAAAGAGAAACGCTGCTACCTCAATTAGCAAATGAACTAAGCATGAAAGGACAACCCAGGTGGGCTATAAAAGGAAGAGGCGGAAAGGAAACGTCGGTAAAATAGGTGCATTCGCATCGAGCCAAGAATACGAGGTTACACGAATAAAAGAAGAGAAGAATAGAGATCCTAATATACGTTGTGGGCCATGCGAAGACAGATGGGCGGAGAATGTCATAATTAAAACGAGATCGACGCGTAAGTTCATCCGTAGGCCACGACGATGAGGCGCGCCGCGGGAGAGTGCATCTGCCTAGAGTGCACTCGACGAGGGCACGAGTCGTCGCAATGAACACGGAGCCTCGCGCGATGGCAGAGAGTTTCAAAAATGTAGGAGACAAAAAAAAATAATATTTTCGACGTTCAGTTCTGTTCTGTCGCGAGATATGACTCGCACGATTAACGTTGCGCGCTTTGTATTTACACGTCCACGTTAACTTCCGGCGTATACAATGGACGACGGAGCGTATGGCAGCGAACGTAAAAATTGTAGTTTTACGTTCACGAGTATTTGTACATGTACCTACGCCTCGTCACGGTAACTCGCGTGGATACTTTACCGAGACGAATGAATTTGTTCGGAACAAAGTCGTACAGGGTGAAACACAGTTGCCGATGTTTTTTTCTTGCTCTTGATTACCGGGCATACATTATTACAGCTGGAACGCGGGTTCGCGTATGAAATTCTACAAAATATCATTTCACGTTACGGCTGCCATTTTTATACGTTAAGCGTAATAACGAAATTCTATTCGAGGAAAAAAAGCCGAACACGGATTAAAAAAGAAATATTCCGCGTTTTATTAAAGCTTGACCGCTTATTTTAGAAACGTGACGTACTTTCATATTACGCTGCAGGATTTATTGCTCTTGTTCAAGTTTTCTCTTCTAAGGATTTTACGGAGTAATCAATTTAATTTTCAATTCTACGTTAATCGATATTTAAGGTCGCGCGAGCCCCTGAATAAAAACAATTACTTAGCTTCGGTAAGTATACTATAGACATATTACATCATGTTTTCTAAAAGTTTGTCACCTCGAACACCGAACACATTTTCTCGTGAAATTTCTGAAAAATTTAGCAAAGACCGCACGGCTCGTAGAACCTGAAAAGTTCGCGACAATTAATTCGGAAACGGCGAGAAAATAATTCACTTTGAGCGTAAACACAGCTGCAGATAAAATTGTTAGTGTGCATTTATGATGTAATCCATGCTTAACCCAGTACCCACCGACGTACAGCTTTTCGGGTCGCTCGATAAATTTTAATGTTTTAGTTGCCGTTTGCCTGCTGCATTGAAAATTGTTAGAATGGCTTTGACTTTAATCCCATTTCGGATGCCGTTGTACGTACACCGAACATTCATCTTGTTCAATCATAAGTTACGAGCCGTACAAAAAAAAGCACTCGCGAATCAGATCAGGTAAAATCGGCTCGATGCACGGTTCAACTATTTCACGTACAGAATAATTTTTCGAGTAAACTTCCCGTCCCAATTCGTTGATTAATCAAACGGCGTAAAATATATCGTAGTACGCGTTCCACTGATCTACGATCCCGAAAGATTTCGCGTAAACAGAAAGGTGTTTGATTGTCCCATCTTTTAGCGACCCGAGGCCCGTGAACGTCGGCCAACGGGAAGATCATTCGGTTTTAGGTTAGCAAACAGGCAAGTGGAACCAGGTCGGCCGTTTGAAAAAGTTCAGGGTTGACCCGGGCTACCCTCGTTGCGGAATTTGATGAAAACACGTTATACGCGCGTGGCTCCTCTGTTCTCCTTTCCTGCGCACTTAACTAAAATTCAAAACCGGTCGAGCCGTCGGAACATCGACCGAACGACGGAGAAACGGGTACGACCGTTGAATGTATCAAGGTTCGAAAAAAAGAAAAAAAGAAAAAATAAAAACGTGAGATAGAGAGAAAGGGATCCGCGTGAAAAACCGGGTGAAAATTCGAAACGAGTTCGAAGCGACTGTAAGAGGATATATTCAGTGGGAAAAGAGGGGTAGGTACGTGTCGGGGGCGCGCGCGGCACGGAAAAATCACGCGAGGGATACTCGGGCAAAATAATATACGGGCCGGGTCAATGAGACTAACAAAAAATAGTTCTGCAGAGGATTCTGTAGGATTAAATTCGGATTACAATAGGCGAAGCTGCATGATTTACGCGACAGGTAACTCGCACGGCCAATGAGAATGAACAATCTGCTTTTAAAACGTTCCCGTGCACCATAAACACTTGGGAAAACAATTATCTAAATATTTACGACCCTCCGAGCGTTAAACTTTCCTCTCCGGCGGCGTCACGTCCTCCGCGTACGGCAGTGTAGCCGCGTAACAAGCGAAAAAGGTCCGAGGAATAAATCGCGGTACGTAAGTCAGACAAAATGGATACAGCGTAATTTGAACGTCCGCGTCTATTGGGTTCGAAATGAACAGTAGGCCGACCAGACGAAACCAAGTCCGGTGTGCGTGGCGCGATTAAAATTTAATCCTATTGCCGGCTGCCGCCTGCCAATCACCGACACCGGAATGACAATTAACTTCCATCGATGCTCGAAGTTAATCCACGGGATTAAATTCGAGGCAAACAATGGCCTAAGTCGCCACGAGCTCGATTACGCCGTGCGTTCGTGACCACGAATGATAATACCGATCGCTCTATGGAACTGATCTGTTTCACGCGGTTCACGGAAATTACGAATAATTAATGATTTCACAATGGTGCTCCTTATTGGCCCGCTGGTATAATCGATACCAGCTCGATCATGACGGAGCAACAAGGGGATGAGTTACACCAATCAGAAGGCGAACGATGGCCTGTCTGGTAACATGTTATTAGCCGTGGCACACCGCTGCCCCAATTAACGGCGGCTACCTCATAGTTTAAGTCGGGTCAGGTATCGGGTAGACGGTGGCCCATTGTCTCCTCTCGATTGGCGCATTCAGTAATTCTCGATAGGAAAGAAGCTCTGGCCGGATGAAACCGGATAGCTCCAAGTATTTGCTACACCAGAGCTAATCTAAACGGATAAAGATGATCCTACGTGCTCCCGGATCTTTCTCTACGTTTCTATCGGGAATAACGGTAATAACGGATCACCGAGGACCACCCGCGATGCTATTGTTTCAGCAAATTACAACCTGCGTCGGCAAACAAGTTTATGCTGAAAACGTGCCCGACGGAGGCGATTGATTAAAAAAAAACTGAAATCTGCCGGGGTAGAATATATTTCATATTTATTGGATCATCGTGAAATCTGGAATGAATAATGAGAATTCATACAGAGATTTCGGATGGTGTCCAGACACGGTGAAGATTGAATGTTTCATGGGTTTCCGAATCCGGTTGTTCAGAAATCCTAGCGCGCGAGAAATATGATTTATAGCAGTTCGCGATATTAAAATTTCAACGCAGTACGTACCGCCACACCGCGGGAGTTAAATTGCATTCCCTCCAGTAACTTTACGAATTCTTCGAATTTTATTGGCGAACGCTTTAAGATCTAGAAGCTGGCTAGAAGAGCACACGGTGGAAGTTCCCATCATGATCTTGATTCGAGCAGTAAATCTTTGAGTTTCATCATTTTTCAGCAACACGCGATTATAGTGGACATTTCGTGCCGCGTTATATCCCTTAAAATATTACATTCAAATTAAGTTCTCTAGTCATCTATTAAGTAACGATAATCTATATCAAAAATTTACTTTTATCGTAAGAAGAACTACACGGGGGTAATACTTGAATAATTATTCTTACGCGCTTCTATCCGCGCGAGAATACTTTTCTAACGTCGAATCGTTAAATGGGAAATAAACGAACACATAAACTTGGCACGAGATAACTGTCGATTTCGTTGCTGCTTCGATATCAAATGAAAGGTAGCAACAAACGCGGAGGAACTGCAGATATTCCATTTACCAACGCCATAAGGACATAAACGTAAAAACAAGTGGAAACAGATGATTCTGATGGTATAGGTGTCGTTTCCGCTTGTCTTTCGAAAAACGACGCGGAACAAAATCAATAAAGGAGCCCACGAAACCCCAGTGATTTTAGCGGCCGACCCATCCGACTCATCGAATTTCAAAGCACGTTTCGCAATTGCATATACATGCATGTACATTTAATACAAACTGGCCTTCAAAGACTCGAACACATTTCACATCATTCAACGAGATTAACCTTCTATTTTTAAGATATGTAAGAAACAGGATCGAAACGCGTAGCAAATTATTCGATTTCATTATATCCTCCAGCTCGTCCTGGATTTAAAAATGTGCATATGGTTCGAAATAGGTATACGCAAAATCGCGGTAGAAATAGTGTTAAAGTAATCCTTAGTATTAAACCGAAAAATGATGTTTAAAAATCAACATTATTATTTGTTCATAGGCTAAAAACGGCGGCGTGGCAATGGTTCCGTTTTATACATACTTCATAACGTGCAACAGTACAGCCACCATAAAAGATGTTATTGGTACGTAAAACAGCATCGTCGATTCGTTATTAAGTTACCGTTGACAGCAGAAGGTGAAACCGTGCTGCGTAGAGCGGAGAAACCAGGTCTCTATTTAAATGTCCGTTTACTTTATAAAATGTCACTGCGAAACGTAAGCGTCCGGTTCGACGATCCCACGTATTTCCAATTTCATTATTTTGATTCATTTATCCAACGTTCTGCGATTCTCGAGATGAATATTTATAAATCGTACTGATTAAAATTCAACACCGAGCGCGCCAATTTATTCGCAAAATGTAAAATAACTTTGAAAATTCTCTTCCAGAGTCAGGCTTTGAGCTGGATATATTTATCACAGAAATTCTCGGTACACGCTTTAAGTCAATGAGAACATTTTCAAGAAATAATTATTTATCAACTTTATTAGCAGGAAAGCAGTGTTGATATATGTATGACACGTTGATATATTCCTGTATTTTACAGAGTGAAATGAGAATATCAAATGTTTATACCTATATCAATTCTATGCTATATCTCCTACTCTACGCCAGATCGCTTCCATCGCCGAATGCGATTTAATAGCATAAACGATTTCTATGCACTTATTCGTGGAACGCGTCCGTATTTGAACGCAACGATTCGTCTCTTGTTCGAGCCCGCGTCAATTAACCGGGAAATTGATTAACAAGCGAGCTGGGACTAATTAACAATCGAACACGGGAACGCATTTTATTCAAAATGAAATGGTAATGAGGGTAGGCGCGTGCGTGTTGAGAATAATAAAATCGAGGTTTCGGGCGAGAGCGGGCGGAGTTCGTTAAGAGACTGGTTGCTGTTTCAGCGCACATCAATCACATACGGAAGGTGGCGGGGATCGATCACGTCGGAATAGGAGCTGGCTTCGACGGGATAAATTTGTAATTATCTTTCCGAGTATCACGCTACCGACACCGACGCGCATTCAGAGAATAATTATCATCGATGCCCCTGGGTCAATGAAGTAATTACGGTTTGTGTTCATGTGTCACCGGAATTCGGCAGCGGTTCACGGGACACGCGCAACGGCATTCGCAACTTAGGCGAACGCGTAAATCGTAAAATTGCTCCCATTGATACCCGGCACGAAACAAATTACATTTCATTGTTACACGTCCGTTCTCTGAATGCCACGGGATCATTACGAATCAATACCGCTATTAACGATGCACTTTTCAGCACTCCCACCGGGCTCGAGGACGTTTCGAGGTATCCGCAATTGCTGGCTACTTTGCTCGAGGATCCGACGTGGACGGAGGACGACATTAAGAAATTAGCTGGCCTCAATCTGCTGAGGGTGTTCGCAAAAGTTGAGCAGGTAAGTTACCTACGGTTCCAGTTAATTAATTACCCGCAATGTTTTCCGATTGATATTGATTACGTATTTGATTACGAGTACGATTGTGAGTACGAGTAGCAAGATCTACGTGACACGTTTTATTCCAGTCGATAAAAGGATATTGGTCGAATTTCAGGTGCGCGACGAATGGCACAGGGCAGCTGTGTTGCCGGTGGAAAAGATCAGTCCGCCCGACAACTCTGCCTGCGTTTACGGGGCGTCTTGATCTTCTTTGAGGACATTCACAGCAGGATTCCTCGATTTTCTACGATCGCCGAAGATTCGACACGTCTCATGGAACTATAGGACCCTGTAAACGTGCGGACTGGATTCAGCCGAGAGATCGTTTACCTCTGACAACATCCTTTAGAGTTCTCCCGGGTAAAGCAGGATCACGCCTTATGAGAAGATGAAAAATTGAGCGAGAACGTACGATCCGCACATCCGTGAAAACTGATAAGGCCATCGGGCCGTGTGTGCCGAACGATCATCTTCAGGACAAGTTCAATTTCCTTCTTTCTTATCCACCGCGGAACCTCATGAATTTTGCGATCGCGCTTTCTTGCGTTTGCTGATTCTCACGGGAAAAAAAAAACACCTTTGCTAACCGCTGCCAATTCAGACCAGACACGTACGAGTCTGCGCCAATTAATTTGCTGCTATTTCAATAGCTGGATACGTCCGTCCATATTTTCTAGCAACATAGAATCGTTTAACGATCCTTCGTTTATCTCCGTTCACATTGATTGCTCCTACGGTATCTTTCGACCAACGCGGTTCAGTTGTAAATCTTTCGCGAAATGTTACGGCAACATAAACGTTTGATTGAGATCAATGCTCGCTTGTACAATACATAGAAATCTGAACTCGTTTTGAAGATTCATAGACGAATACTCGTAAACGTAAGAAAAAGCGTTCCTGAATGAATAACTTATAATGATGCGGACAATCGAGGCGGCCAAGAATGCTTGCCGAAGAGAATTTATTTCGGGCGAGGGAACATCCGTGAAAGAATACGTCAACCCGATACAATCCTGGCGGGCGAACAACATTTTTTCGATACTTCTACCTTGGACTAATTATGTAAGATCGAAAGCGATCGATGCTAGGTAGCACGCGTTCAAATGTTAATCCGAAATAGATGTTTACCTCGATCGCGGAACTATTTTATCATTTTTAACTGCACGAGTTACTCTTCGAAGTAATCGAACAATTAATCGAAGCTAATTATCACTACACGACAGACGAGCTTCTCAATTAGGTTTCTCTCGGCAGATAACATCTCGTTATTCCTACTTTTATATCGTTAAAAAAGCATTAAGATTGTGTCCTGCGATCATTTGAATGCTTGCTCCGAGACAGTGTCGACTTAACAAGTGCGCTTAAGACCAAGGAATTAAACTAAAGGAAAAGAACAAAAAAAAGAGGAAAAAAACTAGAAAACTATCGATGAAACGACGTTTTTGTATGAATTAGAGATTTTCGATACCGAGGCCATACGTGCACAAGCCAGTATTTGCTTGCATTCGATCGTTTAGAGCTATTTAGAGTTTCTACATTTGCAAACGACAGGATTTTATCGTATACGCGCGTAGAGCTTACCGCCAAGACCATTATGAATAAAGACTTCGTCACCTATCGACTGTTTCCAACCTTCGACTGATTCTGAAATCCTTGATACTGTTCTTATAGCATTTATTGTAACGAGGCTTCTATTGTATACGCATGCATGACGCAATTATTTCACGCCACGGCTTGTTCAGTTCTAAGCGGTACACCTTGTTAGGACCGCGTGTTTCCGGATATATTTGATAACATTCGAATGTCTGCTGATCGAACCGCGATCGTTTAAAAAATACGCTGACAAGTCAAACGTAACATTCATCGCGAGATCTGTTTAATTGCAAAATTGAAATATTCCCGTTTAATCGATAAGAGGACTTATCGAAACTTTACGACATACTTAAAAGCATTCGATTGTTATCAAATTCACGGGAGAAACAATCAGTGAAATCATCCGGATAAAATTGGCAGGTCTATTTATTGCGCTCACCAACGTTGAACACTGCCAAGCCACTTTATACTGGATCGTAACGACACGAGGAACTTGTAATTGCCAAAATCCCTTTTCGATATAGTAGTTGAGACGTAGCAATAAACTTTTTAGTCGATAGATCGTTAAAAGCGAAAAAAAAACAAAAAAAAACGAGAGAAACGAAGCGGAGGACGTGGACACGTAGGGAGTACTTCTACATATCTAGAAAAGGGAACCGTTTTGGAACGTAACTTAAATTAGGCGACCAGCAGGTAACCGAGTGGTTTCATCCGGTTTGCCGATCGCTCTCGGACGTTGTCCCGAATGATCCTGATCGAATACGTGTGCGTGCTGTGAACACGCGGCGAGTCGTGTGCCAAATGCGAAACATTGTAAAATCGGTGAACAATATCGGATCAATTACTATATTGCGAAAACCACTGTACATATTACGAGATCGTGCTCGCGTCGCGTGAAAAAACACTGGCACCGATTTCCCTGGCGTTTGAATCCGGCGGGGATGAGGGTACAGTTCTTGCAGGCGTCGTTGTTTTTTCGTAAAGGACGTTTTTCAATTTCGACTTTGTAATACCACGCGGATAAGTATCGATGATTAGATAGCGGCGAGGGGACGCTCGGTTGTAGAATTTACGTGTGAACCGCGAGGAAACGAAACCGCGATTCCGAGATCTAGCGTAGACTGTCCTAGCTTCTACGAACATTTCGACTTTTCTTACTTTTTTTCCGACGTGGGGAACGCGTGCGAGAGATTTTTAGGTACCTGTAATTAACGCTGTTAACGACTATACATATATATTATATACATATATTATATTGAAAGGAAGAAGAAGAAGAAAAGAAACCAAGGCGCCTTCGACGATTCGCGTAACACACCATTCGGCGAACTTTCGGTAGGAGATCATCGCTTGGAGAACGATTAACGATGATTCGGAGATTAGATCGGTGCCTCGCGACGATCGACGGAGATCGTCGCCAGGTTCCGGCTCGAAGTAGCGAACGTCCGTTAACGATCTGTTCACGGTGCGGAATTACGATCGTCAGCGGGAGCTTTTTTCCTCGGGGTAAACAAGACGAGATGCACGCTTGCGTTTCCCTTCGACGTTGGCGAGGATCAACGATTTATCGAGATCAACAGAATTTATTGCCCGAAGAGAGTAACATCAGCGGGACGGTGCGGGATCCTGTTGAAAAGAACTTTTAGCAGCAATAACACTGATAACCGCCACGTAGATAAACGATTTAAGTAGTGTGGAAGACCAATAGAACGATATTTCACGATTTCTAATTCGTAAAGAGTAAGTCTAGCACGTTAAAATATCAATTGAATCGATCTCTACAGAAATGTATTTCACGTCTGAAAATAGATTCACCCTCGATTCGGTTTGAACAACGGGCGTTCGCGTTCACGCATTCGATTTACCGGGAATAACACGGGTTTCGGTTGTCTCAACCTCTGCACAAAACGTACGGGATTTCGCGGATGATCGATTCAATAGCAGTACATTGCTCAATTCAATACCATTGATACATACACGGAAACGGAAACAAGACTCACTCTTGTGTTTAACGATAGCGTTAAAACCACACGGCTCATAGAATTACTCACGTGTAGACAAAATGATACCGTTTCTAGTTTCGTATAGCCACAACGGTGTATTCTTTATACGTTATAAAGAGGTAACGGGGGAAAATGGGGGAAAGAAGCGTCGTTTCTTCCTCGGGAAAACAACGTACCGAGGATGGGTCTCGAAGCCGCATGAGATGTTATGAGATACCGAAAAAAAAACAGCAAGACACGTCAAATCGACTCGTGAGGCGGAAACTCTAGATAATCATTTTCAGAATGCATGAATTTCGAGCGCGAGTGGAGCAACGGATACGATTGACCGGGTGCAGAATTGTTGAATGTCAAAAGATTATCGAGCCTCAAGAGAATGAATTATATATATATATATATATCGTTTGAATTCCCTAATCTTTACGTGAAACTGCATTTCAAACGGATCATGTTCGGTTTTTTGTGATTGTTCGTTCTCTTGAGAGGCTCGAGAGGTCTGAACGTCAAATCGTTTGAACGTGTTCATTTTTTATGAATCGTGTAGCGAAACGACCGAGCACGCATGCATAGGCGAACCTTCCTTATATGACTATCGAACTAGCAGGAAAACAGAGGCCAAATTTTGTTTTTGTAAAGGGCGAAAGTAAAAATATGTTCGAGCGATGAAATGCGAACGACTGTGTGCATGTTCACGAGAGAGTACGGAAACTTTAGAGGTAAATCTTAACGTACATAACATAAACAACACGCAACTGCCTAGAGAAACTTGGATTAATAATATTATAAACTTACTATATTATATACAATTACAACCGACATGTCCAAACGCACAAAAGGGCAAGTTTGGCAAGATTGAGACACGCGCATGTAAATAGGATATCTCGACGTGTAATCCACATGTATATAAGCAGGGGATCGTGGGGGTGTGACAGTTTTACGAGATTGAAAACCCGAGAAATAGAACGGGAATCGTTGTTGTCTGATCGTGGCTACAATTTTTCACTTTATTCCTTTACTATGTATCACTTCTGACTATCTGTGAACGAGAACGAAAAATTTGGTAGCCAATACATTGCAGAAATAAATGACCGAAGCTGTTGAATTTTGTATTTCTCGCAGCTAATTACCCGTTCAATTAATTTCCGTTCGTGAGCACATTGCCAAGCTTGATAAATTGCTTTCAAATTGTTCACGGTATGCGTATACATACATTTAAAATTTGAGCGATGAAATATGAATGAAAAATGAAACACTTGTGATAGCTTTAAGTTTTGAAATGTTAGAAATACAATTAACGACAGTTTCGTCATTTGTCTTCTCAAATTATCGTAACGTCGAACGCTCGAGACGAACCGTATAAAATTCAATGATTAACAATTATTACAATCACGAGACTATTAATTTATTACAAGTTTCAATTCTTTTTATCCGTTTGACCTACGGAGGAAACACGTTGCATTTATTAAATTTAATTGCTCTGTTCCTATACCAGTAATCGATTGTATGCAATTGGATGGCGGCGAATTTTCTCGAGCTGTTCGCAAGCACTGCACGCGGAAACCTTTTTAGATGAATTTAAACTAATGAACGAGAGTTTACGAGGCGAAGGCAGCTTATTTATGAGCAAAAAAAAAGAGAGCGAGTGTGAAATTGTAAAGAATACACGTGAAGTGTGAGAGTATAAGCGAGCGAGATAAAATGGAGTGTATAGGCAATTAAAGAGTCTATGAGAATTAAGATGGTATAGAAAGTTTTAATAAATTAATTATTAACGCTACAAGCGAGAGACACTATTGATACCTACTACCTAAGAAACATATTACGTTTACGAACATGTATAGAGACAATTTACACGATCGTCATTCAAAACTTTTCACACGTACACTCTTAAACATACGGGCGCGCACTAAAATCATATGCGATGCTGAGAAAAAGCAGAGTCTCATACGTAAATAAATTATCTACTCTCCATTGGATTCAGATCGGTGTAGTTGCAAACGTGAAACAGACACGTAAGACTTTCATGCTACTACCTACTTAAAAATGATACGTTATTATACATTATACGAATAAAACGAGGAATGAATGCGAGTGCACAGGGAGAAATAGACGTAACCGAAAAGTTTTTTTTCTTTTTTTAATGGCAAGAACTGCTGGACCCAGTTTTTAAGGTTCATACGATCTTAGAGACGCGTTGTTCGCCGGTAATCTTCACCGAACGGTGGACCCTAGGTCGCGTGTAAACTGTTACAATTTTAGGGACTTCGGTTTGTTTGATGTCGAATAACTCGCGGGAAACGTTGGATCGATCGTCGCGAACTCGTGAGCACTAAAATCGAACGATGTCTATTAGAAATCGGAGGCCACCGCGTTCCCCGTATATTTGTTTGATCGGCTTCACCTTGATGAAAAACACATGATTCAATTCAACAGAAGTGATTCATCGATACACGACGCGGTTACTTGACGGTTCCTTTCTTAGAACGTGACTCGAAAGTCGCGCGCTTTGAAGACCGGCCGATGCCAAAGCTCGAGGCGCGGCTTTGAACTCGGTAAACAAATAGGCGTCTATCTAACCGGGAAAATATTTTTATTCCGCGCAAGCTCCGGTTTTATTACCTTGAGACATCGTTCATTTCTTACCGAGGGTTCGATGTTAAAACAGCTGCTCTTTAAGGAGGGAATTCGACGGACGGGAATATTCGAATGGTCTCGAGATTCGACGAACATATTCGATTTTTAGTGGAACGACAAAAATTCACGTGGGACACTACGTAGATTTAATAAATTGAACCAGGACAAAGGCGATAGCGATGACAACGACGACGATTTTATCTATGTTAATCTATAGAAAACATTGCTGGAACAATGATTTGTACACCTTCTATGAAGGACCGTAGAGTACGTTATGTTACCTAATACTCGTAAGCACGCATTATCTAATAAACATTATTTATAAAAATTAAACCTAATTGGTATCGACCGAAACAAATTTGATCATTTCTCACCCCGCAAGCGTACAAAGGCAAGCAGTTCTTAGTTTCCAGAATAACGTTCGAATTTGATTACTCGCAAGTTTCCGTGAAACCTATTTTTCTATCAGAGTACAATGTTCTCGCTGAAGGAACAAAAAGTAAAGAGAGCGAGTTTTCGCGAGCCAATGAACTGATCAACGATTTCTTGTCGAAGGAAGTCATCCGTCGGCAGGGTCCGGACCAAAGAAAACCATTAGAACCGGCGCGGGAAAATCGATGCGTAAAACCTTTACTTTTTGTTCTTACTGCAAAACTGCTAGTGCAACAAGAATATAATTAATTTACATTAAATAATTATCATGTATCGCCTCGATCAATTGGGAAAAGTACGAAAAAGAAACAAGGTGCAAACGGGCAAAGTAAACGGCTCGGATTGTACTCGATCTATTAATGGATGGCCCGCGACAATAGATGAGAGGTAAAATATTTCATAGAGGAGCCCCGAAACGGAGGCGAGGGAGCCAGACGTAAAACTGCATCGGTTAGACACAATGGCACTCGTCGGATCGACGGTAGACGACGTCTCATACGCGTCGAGGATTTTAGACAAAGAGGGACCGAGAGGAGAGGATTCGTACAAGAGAGCGTGCGATATAACACATCGATCGGCGTACGCGCAAGCGCGTTTTACGCGTCTAGGCCGAGCACGTTTCACCCGAGCCACCCTGTATAGGCCATGACCGGGATACGATACCAACAGGTGATGCTGGAGGAGTAGAGACACTCCCTCGAGCGGCATCGTTGATCGTGCCCCCGAGTCCTGATCCTGACGGTGATTTACTGGCGTTTCGGCGTTACCCTTACCGGCGAACCGTCGCCGGAATGAACGGAGACGAGGCCGAGGAGAAGCGCGCGTTGAGATGAGAGAAAATCGAGCGACGCATTTTATCTGATTCGCGCGATCATTCGGTGAACTCGGCTCGGATTTGACGAATTTTTAACGACGACTATTTCCCCGTGTGGCGACGATGTGACGCCGGGATAACGAAAGTCCCGCCAGGAAGGATCAACCTGATCGCGCCCTTCCTCCGCTCCTCGGGGAGTTGTGATCGCGCGTTTCGTACTCGTGGCTTCTACGACGAAGGTCGGGAGTTGTGAGCGACGCGTGTCCCGTACGGTGGTACGAAGAAGGGTGGGAATCGGAGGAGGAGAGGAGTTACGATCCGACGATGATCCAGTGCGGATTTAGTGGTTCCCTACTGTGATGAAACGGAAGATCGTGTGAGGAGAGACAGAAGTCAGCCGGGCTGTAAAACGTAATCCGATTGGAGTCGGTTCGGCGGGATGGGAGCGACGGGTTAAACAACGGGCTCGTTTAACGATTATTCCAAGACCGATCGGTGTACCATCGAGAAACGGAAGTTAATTAAAAAGCACGGCTGAAAGGGGAAAAACAAGAGGACCGATGGAAAATGCTGTAGTGAACTTGCTATTTTTCTTTTTTTTTCTTCTCTTTAATTCTACGAAACGTCGAGCATTTCGAACGCAAAGGCCGTGCGAATTTAGCCGATGAGAGAGAATAACCGAATATTGAATAAAAATATCGCCGGAGGTATTTCTCGATGCTTTCACGATATCACGCTCCTGCGGTTTAATTAAATGAAGATGAAATTTGCTATCTGATGTATTAAAACTGTTTGGCTCGGATAAAAATTTCAAAATAAGAAAACAGAAGTTGAGTACGCTAATGCGCGGCGGAGTTTGTATAACGAATGTTTTAACGCTCAGTTCGTGCAGACTGTGGGAAACGAGAAATAGTGGATATTTAATCGATGCGAATAAACAGAATCAGAAAACTCGAAATGGGCATACAAAATTGGAGCGATCGATTGGTACTGGTAAATGACTCTGGCTCTCGTGATTGCGTTATAATATAACGAAATTCTCGTGCAATTCGACATTCAATAAGCCGCTAAACGGCGTTAAATCCGCTTACTAAATCCATTACAAAACTTTACCGATCGCAATTTCCGCGGCAAGAGAGTGATTAATAAGGAAACTTCGTTGGAAACAGGGTTCGCGTTAAATAAAATTAGAATTCGCACTTTGAAAATTAAAACTGAAATTAGAAACGAAATTGTATTCAACAGAAATATCACGGAAAAATATCGAGATAAAAAGTCCGAGTGGATTATCGGATTAATACCTTGAAGGTGACTAAACGCGGTATGACATGTGAACAAGCCTTTGAGGCAGGAAACGGCCCGTGTCTTCAAAAACAGCGCTCCGGAACGTAATTAAAATCATTTAACAACCTGCGAGCGAGAGCGTCGCGGGGCCATTAAAATCAAACAATGAAGATATTTCGAAATAGTTCAGGGGAATGGGAACGCGAGAAAAATATTTGAGGATCGAAAAATCCAACGGTCGGTCGTTCCAATTATAAAGTTATCCTGTAACACGGGAGACCGAATGTATGATTAAAAAAAATTTCAAAAAACCGTAGCGAAAAAAGCTGCGAGATGAAAAATGTTTTACGGTGATTCGAATGGCTAAATTTTATTACCGAAGTTCACACTGCATATTCATTAGACTCGACGTGACCGAATTAATTCTGAACTGGGAGGATTCGAGGAAAATAATAAACGCGGTTCTACCCGTTGTGTCTCGTCATCGCGGCATCTCGTCCGGGTAAGTCGCGTATACGTATACGTGCGTACCACGTGTTGAAAATAAAAATAAAACATAGTCCCATCGGGTGAACGACCACGCGAACTCTAATCCTTTTACCGCGAACCCGAAATAGTTGCCTGTTTCTACGTTTTTCTATGGTCTATACGTAATATCTGTGATCACGATTGAGCGTAATCACGCGAACGGAGTGTCGCCGTTTCTCGCGAAAATTTACGACGAACAGACAGTCTGGCAGTGAAACTCGAAGCTCGCCCGTAACAGAAAAATGTTGATCGACTCACGTATGGGTATTCATCGTTCGTGAAGATGCTGCAATAACGAATCCAGACCGGCGGCAAGGTACGTAGAAGCAATTACAATTTCTCTGTTTTCAAAAGTGTATAAAGTAGAATGATAATAGTTACAGCAGCTTTTGATATTAACTTTAATGGAATATCATCTGAAATAGTTGCACGTGACGTGAAACGCGAAGTAATCACCCTTTGAGTAATTACGCTGGTAGCGTAATGCACACAATTGAAAGAGACTACAATCTGCATACGTGAGTAATCCCTAGTAACAAACGAGAAGCTTATCTTTGCCGTTATTATCGTACTCTGGCTTTGTCAGCGCACGTGCATTTTTCCTGTGTATGCGCGGTTAACAGGAAATACGTATTCGCATCTCTATAAAAATAGGAGTCGTAAAAGCGATCCTACATTCTGAATATTGAAGCACTGCTCGGAAGGCGAAGTTAAAAGGTGAATCCCTTTTACGCAGCGTATCCCAGTTTGTTCAGCTACCATAAATAATCTGGTAAATGGATGGAAGATCTTTTCGTAATAAAATGTCCGAAAACACGTACGCCGAGGACAAAAAAAAAAGTTTCGCGAACTTTTTCCCGATGCATTATTCAAACTAGACATACTGTACTCGGTAACGGTGGTCGGACTATACAAAGGTGAACACGGGGTGAAGAAGGTCGTGGTTATGCAAATGAAAATGCCTCGGTTCGCCCGTTACATCAACCAATTCTCTCCGGCTAGCTCCATTATTTATTTTACACGCTCAGATAAAAGATCTTCGCTCATCCGCGAAAATTGTTACGCAACAGAATTTTCATACGATCACGTAATAAATAGACCGTTGATTTTATACATTTATAAGGTAATTAAGTGTACAGGAAATATGAACAGGGCGCGTGGCGTTAAAATCATATTAAACAATAATAACTGACTCGTGTTCCGATATTATAACATTGAAATATGTAAATGTTTCGGTACGATAAATTTTTGAAACTGATAACGTGAACATTTTATACGATATTGGATTTCATGTTCGGATTCATACGCGTCATGTTTCGAATTTTACGAGTGAACGTTCTCATCGATTCTCCTGGGCGCGACGGTAAAATTAAAATTGGAGACTGGCATTTGTACACTAAAAGCACAATCGCTATCTATGCTGCGTATAACGAATAAAAGCGTGTATCTGAGCGGTGCATCTGAAATGTTCTCGTCGGACAGAGGGAACACAAAAGTCTTCAAAGAGATTTAAGATCCTGAAATGTGTCGAGCCTTAATCACTTTAATTTTAACGAATCTTTTCATGCATCGAAGGCTCTCGCTGCGTGCACAATAGAGCTGACGTTCGGCCTACGATGAAAGCTCCGCGTGAACAATGTATCCGAACGGAGTATAAGAGAGCAGTAAAAAACTTTTTTGATGGATATCGGATACAAATAGAATAAAATAAAACTAGTGAAATCGAATGCAGGTCACGCAACGGTTGCATTTTCCGAACTGCGACGAGCTCTCCTATCCAACAAAATTGAACGAGGCATCAGCGAAATAATTTCTATGAGATGATAAAAACGGAAGCTTATCTCAGAAAGTTTTATTTGTACCGAGATCACGTTCCTGAAACGTAGAAAATAGTAAGACCAAAGCCAACCGATTTTACTGATATTGCCGGGTGAAAAGTCTCGAGGCGATATTGAAATTGCGACCGAGTTCAGACCTCGAATTCTGGTTAAACCCGTGAGTCCAGGAAGTTTCCAGTTTCACGCAGAGATTGCGGAAGAGAGCGCAAAGGAGGATTCGGATCGATAGAAACCGGGAAGACGAAAGACGCGGAAAAGATAGGAAACATGAGTTAACAATGGGTATGCTCGCGAGGCTAACACGCGTGCACGTCGAAAACTGACAGATAATTTTACACGAACACATGCCCGTGCTCCGTTTACCTATACCTGCGTAGAAATGAATCAGCGTGAGAGGGTGGTAAAAGCCCGAGCAAGTGCTATACGCGTATCACGAAGTTGAATTAAAGTCAGGCAAGGAGTTTCGCCGCCTGTTAAATGAAATGGGTTACCTAGTACTACTCTATTTTCGAACGAAAAGATTACAGACATAACTTATTCACCGTTTTCTAATGGCAATGCGACCGCTGAGTGATCGTTGATCGAAAAGGGAATTCACGATAAACGTTCAACGATTTCAGTTTTCATTTATTCGCATAGTTACCTCAGTCGACTTTTTTAACACGTTATACGCAATCTGTGTTAATAACGGAATATTTATTTAACTTCAGCGGTGCAAAATGCCCCAAGGAAGCATCCATTGGCAGGGGACGCAGAGAAGAGCCTGCGGTCCGGGAGCACACTGGAACGTCCAGGTATGTTACGAACTTCAAGACTGAACATCTAAAATTAATGTCCCCGCTAACATGGTATCGCTACGCCTGATCCCACTATCACGGAAACATACACTCGTGAATATAACACTCGTATCTTAGCTTGTGTATCTCTATTCCCACATGGAATCTGTACCTTCGTTTTCAAAAGCTTTGTTGAATTTATATATAAAGTAATCGAAAACAAATTTACTTACACGAAATAACTTAAATCAAATTCTCGACTTTTGTATTTCTTAGTATATTTCTTCTCTTCTTAGAGGTAGCTCGATAGATTAGATATTGTATTAGAAATAGCATGCTCTTAGGTACGAAATTTATTTAGACTCAGTATCAAATACTAGACTTAATTTTTCTCTAAACATATTTTCCTTAACATTTCTCAAGAATCAAAATGCATATGTAGTTTTTTTAAGCCACATTTTATTATCAGAATTCCTAGCTGACCTAAACTAAAAGTCGTCTGACATTAAGAAATCGAACTGAAAATTCTATGTGTTAACAAGAGAAATTGTAACGAACGAAAATGAGAAATGAGAAATGAATTGGTTTGACACAAACGAAGGTAAAGCATTTGCGAAAGCGACCATCAAACGACTGGACACCGTCCGGGTTATTAACTATTACATAAAGCGATTAAATCGAATAGGTGGTGAGAGGCAAGATGACAACGCAGTGCTTGTGGTATGCCTGCAAAGCTCTCGGAATTGGTCTGCTACTAATGCTTTTAGGAGCTTGCATGGCGACCATAGGTGAGTAGAAGTGCCTAGAGACTAATAGATTGATTTCCATTAACATTATTACTGCTACAAATTACCTACAAATTGTCTGAGGATAGACCATCTAAAACAACCTTTTGCGACAAAAATTTACAACTACCAAAAAATTGAGAATGCAATTATAAAAATGATTTTCTCTTACGAGTACACGATTCAAAATTTCGTTTCTGCACTTCTAACAATTATAACATTTGCACTGTATAACACGTATAATTTGATTGCTCGCAGGTTTATAAGTATTGCATGTATCCACTGCTAATTTTTTCAACTACCAACTGACAGCATTGCACAATTATTAATATCAATTATTCTATTAATTGAATGCGATCTAAACAAATTTCACATAGTACGGAAAGTAAATAATTAAACTGCGAAATTCGAAGGTGACAACTATTGAAAGAATTTAAATATGCGTGTCGTGCAGGATACTTCGCGGATCAGCTATCCGTAGCGCAAGAGGTCAGAGGTAATTTAACGATACGGGTGAAGAACGAGTCGCGTGGATTTCACCTGAACAATCTTAGTTACGCTGGTCCAATCGTAATGGGCGTAGGAGGTAATTAATCATTGTACAGTATCCCTACACATCCGTCATTTTCATTAGAACTATGCAATTTACATACGTCGTCATCTACAATAATCTACATCGTAACATCAATCACTCTGGTCAAACCGTAGCTATTAGTCCAAGGCAAACGTAAAACGAGCGAAGTATTTATAAGTTCCAACACGAAATTTCAAACCAGAAATGAAACGAAGTTTAGAAACTCATTTGTACATCGTTAAACCACGTTTACATCAATTTCAGCTGCATCACAATAGGAAGAAGTAGTCGAACGAACATGCAGAGTAAAGTATCGGGGAAAAACTAACTTTGTACAAAGTTTCATTCATATAAAAACAATGAAACGCAGCTCATTAACGTTAGAAGGCGGTTACGGTTTTTATTTTTAGAGGAATAAGGGGAAAAAAAAGTTTGCCCCCAGAGAGATTTGAACTCTCGACCCCTGGTTTACAAGACCAGTGCTCTAACCCCTGAGCTATGGAGGCTCAGGCTATTACGTATTGCTTGAAACTCGTATATCTTTCCGGATGCTAATTCTAACGCGGTTTAAAAACGTTTTCTATTTGTAACGCAACAATTTATCAATGTCCTAATTATTATTCATTCGAAAATAACACCGAATCAGTTCGACGCGATTAACAAATTATTCGTCGAGCGCAGACGAGATAACGAGACGGAATCATTGATCTGTGAGTAATACTGAATAAAACTTGACAGGGTTTATCGTGGTAGCAGCTTGTGTAATGACGTTTGAGGCTCGTGATAACGCTGCGAAAGTGGTGCCCGCACGTTTTCGGTTCACTCAGGCGTCGACGATAAAAAATACGAGAAATCAACGGAATCGTAGGTCGACCTCTAGCCAAACGACGAAATGGGATCACCAGCTCGGTGTGTTTCGAGTAAACAAAAGCCCGAGCCCTAGTATACCCGAGGTGTCGCGGAAACAGCTGACAGCGAAATTCATGCAATTCTCGAAGGAGCTGGAGGAAAAGCAGGCCGGGCACTCGATTAAGAAGAGTCCCAGCGCGCCCACGTTGATCGATAAGAAATCACCTCGTAAGAGAACATCGAAATACGCTGGCTGCGCGTTATTAAATCCAGATTTGCTGCAGAGACACGCTCTGTCCGTTGATAACCCGAGCTACAGCCCCCAGGTACAATCGAGCGAGAACACGTCGCGTTACGCAACGAATTATTATTGCAATTAACATTTAAATAGGTCAGCAGGGAAAGTTTGGATCAGCAGAAGATGGGGGGTAGCCAAGGATCGATGGCGATGGATCTGCACATTCCCGACAAAGGTCCAGTCACGTTGAAAGTCAAAGACAGGTCGGACACGGCGAGACGGCATCAGTTACTTCGGCAGACGAAAGTAGAGTACGTCGAGGAGATCGACGAGGCAGCCAAATCGGCGATGGCTCGCGGCTATTCGCCTAAATTAACAGGTAACTCGACGGGTAACGGGATAAACTACGGGATTACAAACTATTCTCTGTGTTATCTAAGGTGCCTACTGTAAATACCCAGATGACTTTGTACCGAGAAAAAGAAACTCGATAGATATAAGACTGCTGGAGGAGCTGGCCGCGACGAAGGACCTGTCTAAAATATCTCCGAGAGATTTCCGGAAAATCTCTTCCCAGAGCTTTCATTGGATGTCGTTCGATAAAACTGGTAGCGAGCGTAAGGTCGAGAGGTCAATGGGACACCGCAAAGCCAGCCTCGAATTTAAGAAGAGCCCGGATTTCCGTAGGATCGACTACAGGTAAGTTAGATTATAATGAGCTCCATTGACGTACGTATTATGCTCGCGAACGGATGACGACGGTGAAATGAATCTATTCTAGGAAACTGTCAGCGGACAGATTCAGTATCGATTGCGCCAAATACCTTTCCGATGAGGTGGGAATCAGATCAAGGGCGAGCAGCGGCGAGAATCTTCGTAGGCATCGGCAGCCGAAACTGCATCATTCCAGATCGGATGACAATAAGAGAGCATCTTTCGAGAAACAGCAGAAGGAGGCTCAATTGAGCAGATACTCGTTGAACACGCAAGCGGTTATCGAGAGCGGTGGCTCCGAGGCGGAGTTCAAGTATTTCACGGTAACGTCTCTCGACACGGAGGAAAGTCGAGCGGACAACTCTGACGAGAGTCACGGTATGGACATCGACGAGCCGATCGCTGCTAACGCGTCGTTCGAAGGGCCAACGGAAGCTGATGCCTTGTTAGAGGAACCGGAATTGGAGAACGTACCGGAGATCGAGATAGAAAGTTCGAAAGACGATCTACTGGAAGCTGAGCCCATGATTAGAGCGGAGAAGCTTCAAAAGAAAGAAGGAGAAAATGCGAGCGACGTTTGCAGCGAGAATTTGCACGATTTTATAAGACGTGAGGAAACTGCTGTATATATAGAAGATGACGAGGTTTGAAGAGGAATGAGCTATTACGAAAATGTAACACTATCGAGCCAACTGATAAAATTGTGCGTTCAAATTGACGTAATTGTTTGTTGTTTAATAACGTATTCTTTAGAATGCCGAAAGCGTATACTATTCGACATGTAGTTATTATGTATGAAGCGCGATTTCAATCAAGAACGATCATTACTATTCTGCCCCTTTTAAGGGCCGAAACTTTTACTGAACTTGCTTTCGATATTTTTTACGTAACTAAAATATTTCTATTTTGTATAAGTTATAGACAACGTTGAACGTAGAATGTAGATGTGTACATGTCGGTGAAACGTGAAACATGCTCAATGATCTCAAACCGTAGTCTAATTGTAAGGGAAACTAAAATGGCTTTCGACGGATTCCACTTTGTTGCAAGACAATCAATTCCAAAGAATATTATTTTCTTTACAGATGAGAAATGAGAGAAACGCATGTAATCGACAAATAATAAGTTAAGATACGCTGACTCACAAATTCATTTACACAGATTCGTCGTTCATTTATGCGATATAATTGACATCTGAAAATGTAAAAAGGTGACAGCTAAATAGTATATGCGCACCGAAGAATACGCCTCGAGAATAAAGAAAAATCTGCATGAACCTGTGAGTCACTGTACATCTTTGTCTTCTCGCATGATCCATTAGTCTGTACGAAATGAGTATTTATAGCACCGACCTGTAGAATTCGTATTTGAATCGTGAAACAACATATTTCTGCCAAGAATAATCATAACAACCTCCGTTATTTGAGACATGAAAATATACGTAAAAACGTGATTACGAATTAAGTAACGGACGTATTGGATATTTCAGTTTTGGCACGGTGTCAAACGCCTGCCATTCGTTAAAACTCCTTATCACAAAATGCTTCTGCAGAACTTGAAATATCTACAACAAATGTTGGAATATAATACCTCGTCATCTCTACCGAATTGTTAGATTAATGTTTAAATGAATATAGCAACATTTCGATCATCGTCCTTTGACGTATAGAGAAACCTTGATTGTATCAAAAGATGTACGGAACTCAAGAAAAACTCGATACGTATGACCTAGGACACTATTCATCAAATTTTGAAGCGTGTCTAATTATGCATTGACGAAATTCAAGAGAAGAATTTATTGTTCTATCGTTAAATTGCAATTGAATACATTGTATTTATCTTCTATATCGAAATCAATTCTTAAATCCGATGGAAATATTAGGTCGTTCGGAAAGTAATTTCGTTGTTTCCCATTACATTGCATAGCAAACAGCGAAATTACTTTCCGATCCACCTAATATTTTCCCCGGATAATATAATGAAAGCGAAGAAATTCAATGCGTTTTGCGTGAACTTAAAGCGACCGAAACGGTTGAGGATAAAAAATAAATATGACAATCCATTAACAACGTGTGATGCACGCGTTGTTTTTTTAAAAAATGAAGGCTTAGCCAAATGAATGTAAACAGCTATTTTTATATTTCTCTGACGGTGATACGGCGACGTTAACGAGACGCAATTGAACACGTCGCACAGTGGAAAACAGCGTTCTCTAGTTCATTTATTTTTAATTCGACGAACAAACACGCGCAGACGATGTGGAAACATCTTTAATATGTACGAGGAAAACTTTCTATGTTTGTGTTTCTTCAACGTTTCGTACCGAAAATTGGCGACGAAACCAAAGGTGAAATCGAACGGAATAAAATAGGACGATATATGCATTTGTTGAAAAGAAATGCTTGTTACTCGAATTCGAATGGACCAATGTTTAAAAAAAGAATGTGCAAGAATGATAATTCTTTGGAAAAAGTACTACACCACGTCAAATCCGATGTTTCGCGCTCAACACGTGTAAATGTTCACGTCTAAATCTCGTCGAGCCAATGAATTAAACCTAATTGATAGAGATTTCCATCATTGATCAAGACAACAAATTCCAACATTTAAAATAGACAAAAAAATGATGTATCCTGCATTGTTGAACTTAACAAACGTACTGGTATTACTCTGTTATTTGTACCAATACGATGTAAATACATAACATGATAATTGGATATCAACAAGGTGAACATAATCAAGCTGTGATGAAATTGTAATAAGGTCTAATAAAAGTAGAAAAGATTGCGTATTACAATCGTTGTAGTGCTACGATTCAAGTACAATATTTATAAATG
>SHCU01000026.1:459764-470777 GCA_004307685.1 Ceratina australensis
TACCGAGAACAAGACGTTTAATGCAAGGAAAATATTCTGTTCTCGTATGTTGATTGATACTTGGAAAATTAATAAATACGTAGTAAAGAGCCAAGCCTCATTTAGTGAAGAAAATGATCATGCAAGGAACTCGTTAAAATTAATCTTCATACGTATTTTCTCTGACACCCTCGCTTTCATTCTTCATATTTCAAATCTCTCCATCTCTCTTCTATATTCATAAAGACCTAGTAACACGAAATTAATAATATTAATGTATCATGTCTAAAACATAAATTTCCGGTAAACGAATTTCGTGTACACAAATCTTACGTAATAATATTTAATTAGAGAAAGAGTAATTAACAGAAGAAAAGTCGAGCGAAGGAGAAAACTGTATCGTGTCGCGTCGCATTATCCTGGCGCGAGATATATATTGTTGATTGTAATTAGAGGTGGAAAATTATCAACAAACAAGCTAGATAACCAGTAATTACGTTCGTGCAAAGCGAATAAGCCGAGATTAAACAGGGCTGATTATTCTGAAATTGGACGATTGTCTACCAGCTCGACCGATAGGGTAATTAATTAATCAGCGTAATTACTTTTAGAGCTGCACGCGACGGCTTTTTAGACATCTTAAAGGAGGCAACAAAAAAAGATTGTAACGCGCGGGATGACGGTGGAATGACCCCCACGTTATGGGCAGCCTTCGAAGGTCACTTAGATGCTCTGAGACTGCTCGTCGCCAGAGGGTACGTTCGCAAAACTATGTTACTTGTAAGAACATACACGCGAGGAATGTCGCTTCGTAAAACTTCCACGCGGACATGCTAATTTATTAAACTACGCTCTTCGAATTCAATGCACGATTTTTATACAAACTACAACGGTGATTACCGTCCGATACACAGCTAATTGCGAATCATTAGATTTTAACCCCACGTACATACATATACGTTACACGATGAAAACAACAAAACCACAATCACTTAGTTGCTAACCCAATACAGGTATTTACTTTCTTCTTTCAATTAATGTTATCTCGGACAGTTTATATAAATACTACTGAGAATATACGTTTACGTTTACGTTAATATTTACACGAACTTACTTGTAATAACTTTGAAGAGGGAAACTTCTCACTGGGGACGAGTGACTCCTATCTATCGGCACGTCAAGCTGCCATGTTTTGGCGGCAAACCAATAATTCGATAATCGTTTTCCTAGATATCGATAATCGTCTTCGATCGATTTGACATGGCAGAAATTACAATTAATTATTTTTCGTATGTTCGTAATACTTCATTTTACAAACGAACAAAGTACGAATACATTTCTGATGTCCGTTTTTTTCAAAAGAAAAATTTGCCCTCGGTTAACTTTACGAGTACAAGGCTGTTACGCTTGATGAACACGAAAATGTTTGTTTCACACTTCATGTAAACGATAAAACGTCGGATAACTTATAAACGGTAATAAAGGGTAATTATTTAAAAATTCGAAATATACACGAATTACCGTTTTTCTTGAAGCACGTACGACGTACGTAAATTTTTGCATGTAAACGATGACAGATGTGCAAAGCCGGAAATATACGCTATAATCTGGCATCTATCGACCCCACGAACGGAAATTACGGCCAAGCGAGCACCGGTGAAAAACAATCGAGCACGAATAGGACAAAACCCAGGGACAGGATGAAACGGAATGAGGGAACAAGAAATTGTTATTTTACGTGCTGCTCTCGTTCGAAACTGGTTTTATTACGTTATCACCTGCCAACAGAAATATCTGTATACATAATAATACATACGTTTTTTGTCCGGGAAATCAGAACAGAAAACCTCCTCAAATGGAATAACGTAAAATAATCGCTCTTATTCTATTGTCTTTCCTGCACGCCTAATTATTTATGGATAGCAGACGATTTAATGGTACAGCATATTACAGTTTATAAGGCCGCATCGTTAACGTAATAACGGATACAATGATCATTACAATAATACCGTAATTTCTCTAATTGCGGAGTATTATGTTGTTCTACGCGAAGTGAATTCTGTTTTTTTTTAAATCTTTTCGAACGACAATTTGACTTTACGACTGCGCGTTTTATTTTATTGTTCGTGGGCAGTCGATAAAAAAGCTGAAAACGCACGTGCCTCGACGGCCATGAGTAAGATCATATGTCGGTTCAATTGGCTTCAGTGTAAAGCCAAAGAACGATAGAAATTCAATATTAAGATCTGGTATCCTTCCGGAGCGTTGTTCCGCTCGTATGTCATCGCGTGACAGGATATCACGCTACAAAAACCATTTATTTCCTTCACTCGTTCTCGAGAAAAAAATAGATCACATATTTCGTGTTAAAAATATATGTATGTACGTATCGAGTAGTTCGAATTGTATGAATGGAGAGAGACAGATGTTGAGTAATTTACTTTTTAACTTGATTGTTTCTTTAGGGGGGACCCCGACAAAACCGATTATTTCGGTAACACGGCCCTCCACCTAGCAGCGGCAAGGGGTCACGAGTACTGCGTCAAGTTTCTCGTTAAATTTGGCTGTAACATTTGGTCATTAGACATCGACAGACATTCTGCCAGGGATTTAGCCGCTATAAACGGAAGAGAATTGACCCTACAATTTTTAGATTATGTTCAAGCTGATCAGGAATTGAATAATCGCAAAAAATGTCGTATGCTTCGGGAGAAGGCTGAGAAAGATGCCGACAAAAGGTGTTTAAATACTCGTACAAACGTTTAACTCATTGCTAGTTCGACTCACGTGTACGATGATAAAATTGTTGATCAAACAGGCTAAAGGAGTATATGAAGAAGCAGAGAATGACGGAAATTAGAATCGAGAAGGAGGAGAAGAAGTTATCGAAAGATCGAACGAAATTGGATTTGGCCACGGTTAACGAAACCGGCATTCTACCTCACAGATGCAGCATGTTGACCTTCAAGGGTCGAGTAAAGCCTTCGCCAACGTTCAGCGATATCGTTGGTACTACGACGAAGAAGCACGGTGCTGCAGGCTGCAGAAAAGCGTTGGCAAAGAAATCCGTTGACGATTTCAAAGTAGTAGAGGTAACATAGATACCTGAACTTCTTATAAAGTCAATTACATTCAATTAAAAAATTCACTGAACGACTTATTCGTAAAATACATTTTCCAGATCGAAGTTAACGGAAAGAAATCGATACGCAGCCTCACTGGCCTTAGAAGGGATTCTGAAATCATGTATGTAGGAACATATGAAACGCAAGCTCAGCAAATAGGGAGACGGGCGAAAATCTCGGACGTCTGGGGAACGTTAAGTAAAGCACAAAGTACGCCCGACCTATTAAGCGATCGAAATTTTGACGAAGATGTAGATCAGGATGACGAAGAAGAACCGAACGACGTGAGGGATAATGTCCTGCTACATGAACCAGCGAGTATTTTCAATCGACCTGGTTTCGGATCGGTGGCATTTCGTAGATCGGTGAGCAAAGTTGTGCAATAAGACTCAATCATTTATAGGAATGTATAGAACGCATTAATTAACATAAAATTATATGCAAATGATTATGCCATCGTTCTCAATAAGTTAATCGATATTGCACGTAAGCAGTGCACAGAAGATTGCTGTTTTTTAATTTTACAGATAACTACTACTTTCGACAATTTACCGATCGCGCAAGCGGATACACTCGAACAAAACGGCAATTCCTGCGTAAATGGTTCTCTAAATGGATCTATGAATGGCCATCGAGTTAGTACCAACGGCCACAACGAAGAGATCAGCATAGGAAGCGCAGGTAGTCTAGCTCGGCGACAAAGCATGTGGGATGACGACGTGCTTTCAGGTAAAATTACCATTTACCTCGCAAGTTCGCTATGCATGTGAAAAATTTTATTACACACGCCAGTTAGATTCTTATATAGACGTGATATATTATAGAGGAAGAAACCGACGAGGAGTGGACGCCGTTGCAAAGATTCTTGGTTGCCAATAATCTATCATCGGTACATCCCGTTTTAGAATCCGAACAAATTGATTTAGAAGCTTTAATGTTGCTAACTGAAGCTGACATCGCAGCGTTAAAACTTCCGCTTGGACCCAAACGAAAATTGATGAATGCGATAGCTAATCGTAAACGTGCTTTAGATACACCGGAAAATGTTATCAAAGATAGCAAGTTGTGACACAGACGCAACTAATATTAAATTTTCATTCTGAATGCCAGCTGTCATTTATCTAACGATTAGGAATCTATTAAAACCTGTAATCATGTTCAAAACTAATATTACATATTGCCATAAAGTTATGAATCTTGAATTCAGTATGTTACGAAGGATATCTTGAAGTAACGTTGAATTCAATGGTATCCTACATACATTTTCATACCATGGTGCCTTAACATAGAATTTATATTTTATTAAGCCAGTGAATGTAAATGAAAATGTAAATGCCAATTTAAGGAACGTTTCTTATAAGTCGTATAGATACCACGAAACTTACGCAAATTGTACAAAATCACAGATAAAAAGAAATAAAGCATGTAAATATGGTAATAATTATTTCAGGCGTTTTATAAGATACCCCTTATATTGTGAAAAATATAGCAACAACTTGTATACAAAAGTAAATACTAACGGTATATAACGATCTTGTTTCTTTGTAATTTTATTTGTAAATGATTATCTTACAAACAAGAGACGCAAAAATATACAAGCTTCTTATGTCCGCGAAAAATAACAGCACCATTTCTGGCCACGTCGCGATCGCACATCGTTATGTTGTATTCACGGTTTCCCCGTGTCCGTGCTAATAAAATATGACGATACAATTTGTCGACACAGAACGTCACGTTGCGATTAATGTGCATCAGAATTAAAGGAAAAAAGAAACGACTCGTAGAAAATTTTGTTGGTGCCCTGTACTCGTGACGTGTACACATCCCTACGCATCATGATTAGCGTACGAACTCTACTGTTACTGTGAAAAAGATATGATACAGAAGTGATTTCCTCGCGATTTCTCCTACTAAGGCTGCACGATTAATCGATTAATGGACAATAAATATTAATGTTCATTCGACTTATCCAATTATACTACGTGACTATCAATTTATTAATATAAAAACGTATTAATTTATTTTTACTATTAATCGATTAATTTCAGAGCCCTACGCACTACGTTCTCTATCTCTATACACAACAGTCGGTCTCGCGTAATGGCAACTTCACTGGAAACATCTGGTTTTTGTTTGGCAGTAAGTATAAATTACATACTTGAATAAAGAGAAAGACGGAAGTCATCGATTCACGAAAAATGATTACTTATAACGTAAAATCTAATTTCCTTAGGAAAGGCATGCTGTTCACACATCGTATCTTATTCATTTACAATCTCGAGTATTTATTTATAAAAAATATTAGTTCATTTTTAACTACAAATAATGCGAAACCGTCTTCAACGAAATTGTTCAGTTTTTAATTAATGTACGATGTAGACTATATAAAATAAGAGCATTGTTCAAATGGAAAATACAGAGCGTGGATTATTAACAAGATCGTCCCCACGAGAGAGGGGAACTTTCTACATACAGATGAGACAATTGCTGCTTGTTGACCGCCAAATGTCGTGTTGCAACATATTTAGATTTTAAATTCGACGAGACAAAGAAATGCCAATTGTACCGACAGCACTTTGCATGCAGTAGCATCGATCCAATGCATATCGACTTTTATCTCACAACCAGAGCTTTCGACTCGGAGTCAGAAACATTCCGTTAATAGGAAAACGAAAATAGAGATGACGACGCCTGTACAAAATGACTCGATGTTCCATCGTAAACTATAAATTTCTTATTAGTAAAGTATTCCTAAATATGGCATCTTCAGCGTGTTACTTTCTTCTATTAAGTGTAAAAATCTTTGTACGAAAGATCTCTTAGGAAATAATGAAAAAACGCATTACGAGAAAGCAACGTCCTTTAACTCTAAAAAACATAAACGATTGAATTTCGGATGTACCACTCAATCTCTGTGCAACATAGAGATCAACGTAACATACAAAGATACTCAATGTTGTATATATATATATATATCATACATTTTGTATGAGTGGAATTTTCAAGACTTTCATGACCATGATACACGTTATCAAACTGTCCGGGAAAATGGAGTCAAGCGAAGTCCTTAGAGTTTTATGAACTGCCGATCGTACGATAAATCATTAAAGCTATCGCGTAGTTCTCAATATTAATAATGATAACAATATTATCAATACCCCTAAGGCTATTGTTTACCCTTATCATTACAAACGTTACGCTATATTTACAACTGAACAGCAATTTTCGCTTGTTTCCGGAACGATACTCAATGTCGAGGAGAAGGAAACAAACAGAAGTGAGGCTGCTTCTAAGTGACAATTCGAAGAACGATTCGAAGGAAATTCGGAATGTGAGTAGGAAAATCGAAATTTTTATTTCAACAAAATTCGTCGGCAGTTCGATAGAATGAAGTCATTCTCGAATTTCCTATTGCTGATGGTCTTCAACTCACGTAGAAGCAATTACGAGGCACAACGCTAGAAATAATATACATTTACAGTGATTTTACAAACAGAGCGACAAATCACTCCGTCATAAGTCTTTGAACATAATGCTTTTTACAAGATATGCACACATATATACACACGCGACACATCACGTATGCGTACGTGTGCATGTATATATACATATATGTATATGCATATACAGCAAAGAGCTGCCGTGTTTCCTCGACAACGGCTACATCTAAGACGGAAAGCTCGTTTATCGATTAAGTCCATATTAGGAATTGTGGAAAAGTAGATCCCTTTACATTGCACCGTTTTCACATGCAGGCTTTGCCTGAGGAACACCATCACTGTACTGCTTAACCCTTTGCTCGTAAAATATGTATACGTGGGAAACAAATAAAGAAAACTCAACTTCATGTTACAATGTCTCATCACGGGTATCGTTCACATTCACGTGAAGTACATTTTGAAATTGGAAAAAGCTCTCATTAAGATCGGATTCCACTGATTAGTTCGTTCCATCCATTAGTCCAGTTTAATGTAAGCATCATTTATTCTAATTCGTTTAAGATTTATAGCTACACAAAGTCTAGTCAAGTAATTTTATCAATTAGTTACGCAGTTATGAGCACCCGCGACACGTATGGAAACAGCAAGATGCGAAAACATCATGTTTCACATCTCCCTTGAATCTCGTTTTCAAGCTCGATCTCAGTTTATCTGATACTCTAGTGAGGGTGTGAAAACCAGAAAGGCATGGCAGCAAACATTTTCCGTTAGCTTCCAAGGGATCGCACACAAAATACATTAGACAGACAAAGAATTACAAACAAAAGTTTATCAGAAACAGTTAAATATATTATTTAAAAAAAAGAAACAATAATTTAGCCACTATTCTGCATACACCGAGATCGTAACAAGAAATTATGGATGCCTTTTAATAAACGATGAATAGAAACTGACGAAACCGAATAATTTATTGACATACGTTTCAATTACTTTCACTTATGCTCCTATTATTTATCTGTTATCTTTCGTGCCTCTTTCATTGCCAACAAAAATTATATAAAATGATCTTTTATTTATAAAAGTGTCCAAATATAAATTATTTACGATCATTTAATAATCACAATGATATCAGAGGGATAAGCGATCCTTTGGATTCGTGTACGAATGTTCTACAATCACCTTCTCCCCGTTCCCTTGATGTTCTCACAGAAATTACAATCGTAGACAGTAACGCAGTTATAAGACATTGAATTACCGATTCGTTACTTGTCGAACATTCCGCTCGAACGTATTACGATACACTACAAAGTGAATGAAAAATATCACGAAATATCAGCTGCTAATTTTAAGATATACACATGGTAAGTGTGTAAAACATTATGGTTCGCAGCTTCCAACATCTCATTTGGCAAAGTTCTTTCTCTTGGTTTACAAGATCGATAAACTAATAATCACATACACAGACTTCCTGCACATAAAACAATGACATTCATTCTGTATGGGCACTTTGGATGGTATTTTGAAACACGTTTGTATCATCTCATAGCTTATATAAATAAATAAATAATTTCAAAATAACTTCTAATAGTACAACGGATAATTTGTAAATGATAACATTAAACGTTACCGAAATAAAGCTTCCCCAGACAATTACATACTAAATTTTAACAGCCCCGTTATTTCTTTCAGTTAACTTAATTTGTTTCATTAAATAAGTTATCTTAACCGTTGAAATAGAAACCAAAAATGTCATCGTAGAAGCGGCGAAACTTGACATGTACAGATTATTTGAAGTATACGAACGTGTTTGATATGGCAATATAAACCAGTGCCATTTTTCTTGAGATGATTACGTTTAATCGGGAACTATGTAGGGGAGTTGGACCGTTAATAATTAATTTGTCAATTGATTAATTAATGGGGAACAAGGGAGTGAAGCTACTTTACACATCGCGCGCTGTTACATGAAACGCGAACGTTTGTGCGTGGGAGATCCCATATCCACGTCATGCGAAGCAGGCCGTTTATGATGCCGAGCAAATTCGCTAGTAATGAACGCCGACAATTCGGCTTGTCTTCCAGTACGCCTAGACATTGGTGAACCTACATCAAAATAAAGAAATTGAAAATATTTTGACGATCGGTCTTCATTATTACATGAATAATTATAATAATCAATGATGAGTATCATTTAATGAACTTGCAAGAAAGGTGATATGTGCTTGTACCTTTTTTTATTGAACTTTTCAACTTCAGTGAAGAAAGTGTCGATAAAGAAAAGAAATAATGTACATTATGAAAGAAAATCTTACCAGATAATGCGATTGCTTCCCTAAATGTATGTAATTCAGGATCAGGATCAGTGCCAGGAATTGGTGTCGGTGCAACAACCATGTTTGGCGTTGAAGTTTCTGATGGAGATGAACCACACACCATCATCCTCGGCTTAGGAGAACTTCTGTAAATTCATTCATATTCCTTTAGCCGCATTATTTGCATTAATCAAATAGAATGTATCTTACTATTACAGATATATTTATACAGTAGTACAAGCAAATATAGGATACTTTTCTAGAACGGAGTGCCATACTTTTAGGTTTCATACTACATTCTGAAATTATTTTACAAAAACTGAGAGAAAAATGTATTTAACAAAAAGATAGATGAAGTGTTTACCTGTGCGAGTGTGGTCGAGGTGGTGGCGGTTTCCCAGCAAGATATGCTAATAGATCTTCTCTACGAATCATACGCCGTTTTTTCCTGGCCCAATTCATTATTTCTTTACTACGTTTTTGCCGACCCATTTCTATGCCTAACTCACTGCATCGACGCATACTATCCATTGAATCTGTGCGAAAATCCGTATTATTAAACAAGCCATTCAGAAATAGAATAAATAATATACAAAAGGGATGTTTCATTCGATAAGGAAACGACTCTTCCTAAAATAAATAGCGACACAAACGGTCAATGTCAGCAAACGCACGTAAGTCAAGTTAATAAAACGAATCGTTAATAAACGTCGGGCATTAATATCGAGCAGAAATTCCGCGATCACTCGGGAAAGTGATCTAATCGTCCGAGAATAGCTGGAATTTACTCTTATTTTCTATAAATATATTCGTAATAGCCGAAAAAGTTTTCGTCAATTAACAGCTGACCTTCAGCTTTGGTCAGCTGTGCAAAGCGATCTGACGCACACGTATATGCGGAGACGCATTGTCATGTGTATTGCGCGTGTGTGCGCGTATGACTGACGGCTGCAGAGAGATGACCGAATAACGCGAAGATGTAGAAGAGGAGGAAAAACGCGACGGAGAAAGGATGATACCGTGAAGAAAGAACGAGAGCGTTAGAGCAGGGCAGGGCGAAGATTTATCTTGCTCGCACGTTGTTGACAAGAGAGACCGAGGAAGTGCACGCACCTTTGTACAACGATGTGACGGTACCTGCAGCAGTCTGGAAGGGTAGCCATAGAGAGACACCCTGCGTACGATCTATAAAATAGGAAAACAGAAACGGAACTGGTTAGACTATCAGATCGATATACATACGCGGTGAAAAAAGGGGTATCGAAGCAAACGAGAAGCGAGGACAGTAGCGTATCCGCTTGCATGTATGTTGTACGTCGCACAAAATGGATGTCACGCAAAATGGTAACTACACCGAGTAGAGACTGTCTCGCTGCTCGTAGCCCCGAGTAACAGACGATTGAGGGGTAATCAAAGGATGATACGAACGATTTTCAATATTATCGTCGAATTAACTCGCCTTTGTACAGCTGGGCGATGGCCGACGCCGTCGTCTGAAAACTCGACCACATCTGCTGGGAATACAGTTCCTTCTCGTTGTGCAATTGCGTTTCATAATCCGGCTCCGTCTCTAACGCCTCGACGCATTGTTGTTCCCAGTTGCTGTACCACAGATCCATTAAAGGATCCTCCTCACTACGATCCTCGCTCATGACTCGTTGTCCTCGAGACTCTTGTTGCGAGCTCACGCCTCGCCCACCTACACACGCACTCACGGTACACACTGAAATCGAGTAACCCTAAATTCCGTCCTGTAACTCGTCTCGTGGCTCGTGTACGCCTTACTCTACCTTCGATTCCGTTCGTCTGCTTCACGTAACGCGAACACGGTAGCTCGCATGCACACTACCCGAGTCAGGTCGCGGCCATTACGATGTGCCTCGCTCGAGGACCGCACGAATCTCACGCGCAACGAAACACGAAATACGAATTGGCAGCTACGGAGAACGAACTAACCCAACGATACATACATAGGTAAATCCCTTACCCTTTTCACCCCTCGACCTGACTGCGACGACGCACTGAACCCTGGGAGTCACTACCGCGCTCTAGTTATCGGAACACGATACCTCGTGCACGTGCTATTGCAAAACTTGTTTACCGCGGATAGGTAAGAGATCCCATGGATTCAAATTTTCCAACAAGCTTTCATTTATT